>JAEAOA010001847.1:602500-692500 GCA_016746295.1 Potamilus streckersoni
TTATACCAATTACATGTTACTGCAACAGTAAAAATCAGTTTTACAATCAAATGTTGGGGTCTATATGGGGCTCATTGGTTTAGCATCTCTAAATATGCATGTGGTATAAAGGGGATTGAACATTACGTCTTAATAGTCAGAGGTTAAACGTGTTGGGAGTAGGTTTCTTCACTAAATTGTGTCCTACAGAATCACGGAGAAGCAGTTTTCGTCACTAAAATCTGGAGGTTATTAGGTGTAACATGTGGTTATCTTTTGGTTCTAAAGGGGAATCCCAAAGATTTAACATGTTTGTTTTAGCATGGGATCTAAAGTGAATTAAACATTAAAAAGCATATTTGGGCCTGTATGAGGTATAAGAGGAATTTAACATTACAGCTTTATGGAATACTTTTGATATTTGTAGATATTTTGTGTTATCTTTCTTTCAATAGTAAAAGAGGTTTCTTCAGAAAATCGTGTGCAACTGCATCAGAAAAAAAATCAGGGTTTCTTAAATACTAAGAAATATGGGTCTGTATGTTTAGCATATGTGGCACTATAGGGTCTAACGAAAATTTAACATTACACATTTATTTCATATGATTACATTGTGTGAGTCCTAACGAGATATTAACATCATGAATATAGCCTATACTTTATCATGTGTGGGTCTGCATTGAGTCTAGCTGGAATATAACGATGCACAGTTGATCCACGTAGACCTTTATGCGGTATAACGGGAATTTAACGTTACGTCTCATGTGTATACTTTTAAATCGTAAGCGCCTGTTTAGCGCTTTCTTTGAACAGTAACTTTCAGTTTCGTCGCTTAATTGTTCGATACTGCAACAGTAGCAATAAGCTTTCCTTTGCTAAAATATTGGGGTCAATGGATTTAGCATATTTGGATATATACTAGTTCCACATCTAATCCATAGGATGTACATGTGTGGCTCGTATGGAATCTATCTAAAGTTTAACATTACACATCTAATCCATAGGATGGACATGTGTGGCTCTGTATGGAATCTATCTAAAGTTTAACATTTCACATCTAATCCATAGGATGAACATGTGTGGCTCTGTATGGAATCTAAGGTTTAACATTACACATCTAATCCATAGGCTGGACATGTGTGGCTCTGTATGGAATCTATCTAAAGTTTGACATTACTCATCTAATCCATAGGCTTAACGTTTGTGGCTCGTATAGAATCTATCTAAAGTTTAACATTACACATCTAATCCGTAAAATGAACATGTGTGGCTCTGTATAGAATCTATCTAAAGTTTAACATTACACATCTAATCCATAGGATGAACATGTGTGGCTCTGTATGGAATCTAAGGTTTAACATTACACATCTAATCCATAGGCTGGACATGTGTGGCTCTGTATGGAATCTATCTAAAGTTTAACATTACTCATCTAATCCATAGGCTTAACGTTTGTGGCTCGTATAGAATCTATCTAAAGTTTAACATTACACATCTAATCCGTAAAATGAACATGTGTGGCTCTGTATGGAATCTATCTAAAGTTTAACATTGCACATCTAATCCATAGGATGAACATGTGTGGCTCGTATGGAATCTAAGGTTTAACATTGCACATCTAATCCGTATAATGAACATGTGTGGCTCTGTATGGAATCTATCTAAAGTTTAACATTTCACATCTAATCCATAGGATGAACATGTGTGGCTCGTATAGAATCTATCTAAAGTTTAACATTTCACATCTAATCCATAGGATGAACATGTGTGGCTCGTATGGAATCTAAGGTTTAACATTTCACATCTAATCCATAGGATGTACATGTGTGGCTCGTATGGAATCTATCTAAAGTTTAACATTACATATCTAATCCATAGGATGAACATGTGTGGCTCGTATGGAATCTATCTCAAGTTTAACATTACATATCTAATCCATAGGATGATCATGTGTGGCTCGTATGGAATCTATCTAAAGTTTAACATTACACATCTAATCCATAGGATGAACATGTGTGGCTTGTATGGAATCTATCTAAAGTTAAGCATTACACATCTAATCCGTAAAATGAACATGTGTGGCTCGTATGGAATCTAAGGTTAAACATTACACATCTAATCCATAGGATGAACATGTGTGGCTCGTATGGAATCTAAGGTTGAACATTACACATCTAATCCGTAGGATGAACATGTGTGGATCTGAATGGATTATAAAGTTTAATATTACACATCTAATCCATAGGCTTAAAATGTTGTTCTCTATGAAGTATAATGTGATTTAAACATCAAGCCTTTAAGTGCATACCTTTAGCATGTGCATGTGTTTGCTTATCTTGGGCCTTCTTTGATTGACCAGAAAAGTCGATTTCGTCACTGCATGATGAGCAACTGCAATACAAAACAAATCATTCTTGTTTTTATTAACTAAAAGATGGAGGTTCATTGGTTGAACTCATGTGGATTTGACTGGAATATAACATGACATATTTATTTCATAGGTTAAAATGTGTAGGGGTGTATGGTGTATAACGAGACGATATCATTTCGTATTTAGTCCTTGGGTTTAATATGAGTGGGTCTATATTGGGTAGAACAAGAATGCAATAGTATACAGTTTTTTATCCATACTTTGACATGTGGGTCTTTAGAGCGTCGGCCTCAGATGCAGAAGGTCGCTGGTTCGAAGCCCGGTTGAGTCATACAAGAGACTCAGAAAAATATCACTAGCAGCTGCCTCACTTGGAACTCAGCATTAAGAGGAAAAATGTCGGACTGGTCCGCTGGCGTCAGGATAATGTGACTGGATGGGGTATGATGGCTGAGTGATAACATCAATAAAACTTGCCACACTGCAGACATACCAGTGATATCACTAAGTTTAAAATTTAATGCAAATCTAAAAAAAAAATCCAACTCACACACATAACACGTGGGTCTGATTTTGTGGTTTCTCTGTTTCAACAGTTCTTTTTAATAAATTGCACGCTATCTCAACATGCAAAACCAGATCCTTCGCTAAATTTGGCGTGTGTCAATAACTCAATTCTTCACGTTTGTGCAGGAAAAAAGGATGTTATTATGTATACCCACTTGCTGAGCTGGTTGATCAAGGTTATATTCTTAAATCTTGCAATAAAATAAATTTTAAAGCAATCAATTTAAGTGACTGTCTGCAATGTATTTATAAAATAATTAAAATGGAATGCAAGCTGTTATACAACCATGATCATACAACTATGATCATATTTTTTTCTGCACCGACACCAATTACGTTAATATCCTTCTAGAATATGTTTCTTCAATAAATTATAGGTTAGGTAGACTGTGCCATTATTGTGTTTTTGTGTTGTTTTTGTCTCTATATATACATGTTCAGAAACCTTTCCATAAAATGTCCGTCATAAAGCTTCATTAAAGACATTCCTTTAGATACATTCCGTAAAGATTCCTCTGCCAAATTGATCGATGCTCTTATGTGTGTTCTATAAATTTCATACATAAATGTATTGCTTGTATTTTGTGCATCAAAACCTGCATACTTTCTTTACTTTCTGAATATTTATTTTTTATCTTTGGATGTTTTGGAATAATTCTGGGATACGTTATCCTAAAACACAGACGTCTAGACTTTTTAATGTTTTGATTAAATTACTCTTACAATGGTACTCTGATGCTAAAACTAAAAGTATGGAAATTAACAGTGGTTTTAATAGGTTCCATTTGCTTTATGTAAACATCATTGTATCCTTCTACCTTTCGTTTCAAAGCCAGCATGCCAACTTAGTTTATTCAACATGTTATCCATCGGTATCCAACCGAATCCTTGCTTTGGTTGCATGACATTTGTGAACGTCATTGTTAAAATTTCCATTATAGGTAAAATTGTTACAATGTGCAATTTCCCACGGATCAAATCTTGCAACATACTAATAATCTTTCCCTCCCATTAAATGATATCGTTTTTGTGAGCAAGTCGTCTAGCTGGATCATCAGTTTTGTATACAAAGGATCTCAAATGAGTAATGATTTAATACTGAATGCATTGAACGAGATGAATAATGTCAACTTTTGCGAGCATGTACATAGGGTGGACTATAGTATAGATATAAAACTCATCCCTACACCCACAAACGCTATTAACTGAACAATACCATTAGTGGTATTAGTGTTTTAGTTGTTGTTTGTTTGGGCTTTAAGTTTTTTCTTTCAGTTTTTACGCCATATTTCATAGCATGATATGCTATACCTGGAGTAATGAACTTCTTTGGGGGTAAATTTGCCATATTCGGAAAGACGTGACCTCTTATCCTAATTTCCTTTTTGGGCAGTTGATTAAAAAAATGGCCGCCAAAATGATTAACAGTATTAGTAAAAAGATATAAAAAAAATCATAAAGCCGTATAGAAAATATTCCCATTATTGCATCTAATCAATAAAATAATTAGCAAAAATTTCATGGACTTGTTTGGACCAATCAGTCACATAAAGTGAAATCTTAAAGTGCACACACTATATGCAAGGAGTACAGACTGTGTGATAGTTCAAGACATGACACTGAACACGAAACAGAATTGAAATAAGACAAGAATAAGACAATAAAACAAAACAATAAAGCAGAACTATCGTGCACTTCTGAGGACACGGGATGTTCCTAGGAGACTGAAATTCACGTTCCGAACTTTCACGTGTCTTATCTTCCTTGTTAAAATTGCACCCAAGAACGTTTATTTCTCCACCGTTAGCAATTTAGTGTGAACATGTACAGATATTTAGTAACTGTAGTACTCTTACAACTGTGTCCGAGTGGATTAGGGTCGTAGATGGATTTAGTCCACTGTAATCCTCTAACTACATAAAATGGCATTCATGTTTAGAAATGGACCCCCCCAACAACAACCACCACCCATGGTATACAAAGGCATTTTTTTGAATAAAATGTACCTTGGAAAATGAACGGATAGCATTTTTGTAAACTTAAAAGTAAACATTGTAGTGATAAGTGATACACACACATACATACGATCAAGGGGGTCAGAGAAAAATTATTTTCTCAAACATTTGGAGAAAAGATTCAGTTTTGGAGGCAAAATGTTTTAGTGAAAACATCATGAAGAAAGATTTACCGCTCTAAAACATATAACTTTATGTTATCGGGGCTGAAATGAAGCAATGGTCTAAGCTTGTCGATACGGGGGTCGTTAATATGTTGAAATGTACAAAGAAATTTTGCCAAGCTTGATAATGATAAAATATTCTTATTTTTATGGACGATCTGACATTACAGTCGAGAACAACATTTCAATCAAGAGTGCTACGTTTGATGCCAAAATTAAATTTCCACTTCAAATGCACATTAGGGATTAGAGTGCCTTATTTTAGGACAGCCATCTTAAAGTCTCTCTCTCTCTCTCTCTCTCTCTCTCTCTCTCTCTCTCTCTCTCTCTCTCTCTCTCTCTCTCTCTCTCTCTCTCTCTCTCTCTCTCTCTCTCTCTCTCTCTCTCTCTCTCTCTCTCTCTCTCTCTCTCTCTCTCTCTCTCTCTCTCTCTCTCTCTCTCTCTCTCTCTCTCTCTCTCTGTTTATCTTTGGTACTGCCATACAATTGTATCAAATGTGTCACGAAAAGTGAACTCACATTGGATACACCTGTTTCAACTTTACAAGAGAAAACTCATAAATTCAGCAGGTTAAACGTTGCAAAAAATCGGTGCCAAGGGAATATAATAAATTCATTCCTCGTAGACACTTTAACAACCGATCACACTGACTTCCATCCAAGGTCACAGTGTTTATCAAGCTATATTGGCTTTTCTTATATTTGTATAAAAAATGATGAAAGAAAGTACAAAATTGGACTTTGCATTATCTATTTTGCAAAACCACAACTGCTAACAGTAAAGCTCGCAAATGTGACACCCAAGTGAAAAATTCTATCAGATGTTTTTTCTTCAAAAGCTTACTACCTTTAACACTCACAACAGTTTAATTAGCTAGAACAATAACTATGCATTAGATTCCATAAGACTCCCCATAATACATTTCCTACTATACAGACCCATCATGTTACGACGTTATATTTCCAACCCTACAGACTTACCATGTGAAAAATATGAACAAAGGTTTTGCTAATTTATCTTTGTCTCTGTTTACTTCAACATGCTGGCATGATGTTAAAATCCCTTTAAACACTATAAACGTTTTACACTTTGTGAAATAGAATCCCTTTTACGTTCAACAGACCCAGTACGACATTAATGTATACATGTCTTACACGCTTAATATGAACAAATATATCGAAATTACAATAATATTAGGTACATATATGCCACCTTATCAATTTTACAAATGAACTATTTTATAAAAATTCCAATATAAGGTGAAATTGCAAGGTCTCTGTAGGTGGGAAATACAAAAACTAATCCTGAAAGAATTGTTCACTTTTCTCGAACTATGTTACTTTAAGTAGTCTTGACTATTTGGTGAAATGATAATCATTATTTCAGATAATTTGACGTAGTTTTCCAAACAAGCCGATAAGCCAAGATTAAAGGTACCTAATGATACGAGCCATATCGGTCATTCCAAGGTCGTACAGTATTTCACAAACAAAAATTCGTTCATATTTTCCCGTACAAATGCAAAAGCCGCCCGTTATTATTATTATTATTATTATTATTATTATTATTATTATTATTATTATTATTATTATTATTATTATTATTATTATTATTATTATTATTATTATTATTTTATTATTATTATTATTATTATTATTATTATTATTATTATTAGTAGTAGTAGTAGTAGTAGTAGTAGTAGTAGTAATAATAGTAGTAGTAGTAGTAGTAGTATTAGTAGTAGTAGCAGTAGTAGCAGTAGTAGTAGTAGTCGTAGTAGAAGTAGTTGTAGTAGTGGAAGAAGTATCATAATAATAATAATAATAATAATAATAATAATAATAATAATAATAATAATAATAATAATAATAATAATAATAATAAAAAGCAGAAAAACAACAAAAACAACAACAATAATAATAATAATAATAATAATAATAATAATAATAATAATAATAATAATAATAATAATAAATTTTATTCAGTAATTTACGCCACAGGTCAATATTATAAAATACAGTGCAAGTAAATATAATATGCGCATTGGTTTAATGAAGGTAAATATGGCGATCATCATGAAAATACATATATAGTTTCCAATAATCGGTGCACTATTTGATTATTATTATTATTATTATTATTATTATTATTATTATTATTATTATTATTATTATTATTATTATTATTATTATTATTATTATTATGATGATGATGATGATGATGATTATTATTATTATTATTATTATTATTATTATTAGTAGTAGTAGTAGTAGTAGTAGTAGTAGTAGTAGTAGAAGTAGTAGCAGTAGTAGTAGTAGTAGTAGTAGTAGTAGTGCGTAAAGACTTTGTAGTACGTGAAGTGTTTGATATGATCAGGCATACTTCCAGTCTATCGTATTAAACAAATCCTTTGTTTTATTCTCCCGAAAAGAAAAGTGAAAAGCTGTGACTTTAATAAATACAACTTTTTTTCTTTTTCCGCTTATATTAACAAAAAGTTTTAGAACAATGTAAAACCAAAACAGACTTAATGCATTATATATATATATATATATATATATATATATATATATATATATATATATATATATATATATATATATATATATATATATATATATATATAAGAATATCACCGCATGAAGGGCAATGAAAACACCGAAATAAAAGATACAAAAATGAAAATCAAATTTCCCTATCGAACTGGTACAATTTCGTGTGTAATAATTTATTAGATTTGGTCATATCCCCTTTTATATATTTCATAGATCGCCATGGCAAAAGACTACCTCCCAACGCTCAACACACAACCTTTCCGTATCTCCTGTGAATCGAAACCTACCAGCCATACACTAAAATATGTTATATTTGTTATATGTTGTCCTACAATAAATGCATAGAGAAACTTTCGGTTAACATATTGAAAACATATTTTTGTAGTGTTTGGATGTAGAACTTGAACTCATTCAAAATGTCATTGTGACACCTTGTCTTGCATCTATTATTAAAGTTCAATCAAAACAGTACTGTATTTCACATTGTTATGCATACGAACAGCAGCAAATCCCAATATAGAAGTTTAAAAATCAATCCTCTGGAGATGAGAATTTTTACATTGGCAAGAGTCGTAGTAAGGGTCCTAATTAGCATCAATAGTTTTCATGTAACTATCTTACCAATCACCAATCTCTTTTATGGTGTTAATGAACCTGAGTTCGATCCTCGGTGGCTTTAAGACCTAATTTTGCAGAGACCATGAATTTGTTAAGACTATCTAATTATACTTGTTCTTTTTACACAAAAACCGCTTTCATTCAATTCATGCATAACAGCATTAATAATTTATTATATGCAGCTATTTATAGATTAGATTCCAATCGTCTGAACGGACCCTTTAGAGACTTTGTGACGGTATCTAAAGCGGACTCAGCGAAAAGCTCTGTGAGAAAGAATGCCGCACGCTTCTGACCGACCAAACCCTCCTTCTGCGTAATAGCTAATCACTTATCTCTAAATCGTGACTCTATACATTTCACATCCCGCTCCTCTTCTACGTTAGTAAGTTAGATAAGGGAATGGAACAACGCTCCCATCTCGGAGATGTGATCCTTGTAACGTATTTGTCACTGCTTCGATGAGGTGAGAAGATTTGTCCGTAATAACCAATTCAAGGACGTCTGAAATTAAGACGTGACAATTAGCATTCCAATAATTAGCAGTCAATGAAGCTTTTAGTCAATAATTGATGTGGTGAATGTGCCTTTTACGTAAATCAAATTTCCTCAGATGCAATTCAAGTGTAACTAATTATATTGTTGTAAGCGTTTTGCTTCAATGAATTTACTCACACACCACACACAAACACACACACATATATATATATATATATATATATATATATGTATGTATATATGTATGTGTGTATGTATATATCTATGTGTGTATGTATATATCTATGTGTATATGTATGTATGTATGTATGTATGTATGTATGTATGTATGTATGTATGTATGTATGTATGTATGTATGTATGTATGTATGTATGTATGTATGTATGTATGTATGTATGTATGTATGTATGTATGTATGTATGTATGTATATATATATATATATATATATATATATATATATATATATATATATATATATATATATATATATATAAGCTATACATCTTTTAAAATTTTGAAATACATAATTTAAAAATAGAAGTACCTTGCTAACAGCGTTTAGAGAACTAGACATAAACGTTATTTTAAGTTTTCCTTTGCATATTTAATTTTCAATCAGCTTCTGGAATGGGAATGCCTTCCTCTGTGTTTGTGTGTGTGTGTGTGTGTGGGAGAGAGTATGTGATATGTGTGTCTGTGCGTGTGAGCGTGTTATGTCTACATTGATATTAGCTACGCAACATTAGAGTTTGTATTTATGCGCTGTATCGAATAGCTGAACCATGTTTTACTTGCATCGGACTTCATATATATATGACTAATTAGAGATGAATATAAATGACAATATATCTATATATAGTTGACTATATATATATATATATATATATATATATATATATATATATATATATATATATATGTGTGTGTGTGTGTATCTGTGTGTGTGTATTATAATATGATATACAGGTATGTGCAAAATGATACCAGTTTCATTTTAACATGTATCTCGATCGTTCACAAAACTGATGTAGATTGGGAGACGCAGGTCAATTTAATAAGTTTCACAATCAGGATGTTGGCTTCTAATTTCATTATGGATGAATATATATATATATATATATATATATATATATATATATATATATATATATATATATATATATATATATATATGCATGCATGACTTTTGTTTGGACAGAGACTCGACGAGAATCAAAAACGCTAGTTAAAACTAATTTTGCATTTATTTTGATTTCTTCGTTACAGACTCGATCCCTACCTAAATCCGCTGCAATGAAAAACATTTATTCTCTCTCTCTCTCTCTCTCTCTCTCTCTCTCTCTCTCTCTCTCTCTCTCTCTCTCTCTCTCTCTCTCTCTCCCTCTCTTACTCTGTGACAGACTCGATCCCTTCTTAAATCCGCTGCAATGAAAAACTGTTGTTCTCTCTCTCTCTCTCTGTCTCTCTCTGTCTCTCTCTCTCTCTCTCTGTCTCTCTCTCTCTCTCTCTCTCTCTCTCTCTCTCTCTCCGTCGCTCTCTCTCTACTTCACTCTAAATATATATATATATATATATATATATATATATATATATATATATATATATATAGATATATATATATATATATATATATATATATATATATATATATATATATATATATATATATATATATATATATATATATATATATATATATATATATATAATTCTTAGAAGCTTTGGTTTAAGGAATTGTGTCAAAGTCAAATTAGTTAAAGTAGAAATGGCTAGAGATAGTTAGATGATTATTTTCATTTCATCTCTGAACGTCAAAAGGTAACTCGTTCTAGCCGACGCCACTTGACCGAGTCCTATGCTATGGTACAAGAGAATGACATAAAGACCCTTTCCCAAAATCGGCCAGGTAAAGGGCGCAAGATGGCTCTAGGTGATTGTTCAAAGGTACGTTAATTACGGCATGATTAGTTGTTTAGTTTTCTGGTCAATCAAAAAATTCTACGGAACAGGTTTAGGAAACAGTCTAATCCGATTGGTTAATATGGGTTTATGGGCGTAACTCTGTAAGAAATTAAAGATTTTACTTTAGGAAAATTCCCCAGTCTTCAATCATTCTTGAAAAAAAGTGGTTGACTCCGGGAGCGTGTAAGACGTTATCTCGTGATTTGGCAGTAAAGCGGGAGTTTTGTCTCAGCGGGTAGGCAAACTCTACATTTGAGTTCGTAAGAAGCACATATTCGTTATAGAGTAAGGGGCAAGATAGTTGTCTCAGTTAGGAGACGGACTATACGTTATTTCATTTGTTGATCTATTTGCAAATATGTTCTCGATATGATGTATGTATGTATGATTTCATTTTGCAGGATTTTAGTGAAATGCTAGTCATGACATTTTATTCTTTGATTTTCTAATTATCAATTCATTTGGAGAATTGCCAAGATTGAACGAAATTAAAATTTCATTAGATTAGTTGACAAGGTTGCATGGAATTGAATCTTTAATACATAGGAGTGATTAAAAATTTAAATGAATTAGGCCTAAGGAATAATGGGTAATGTTTCATAGTTTTATAGATTAAATCTGTTTAAAATGAGTATGACCTAATATTAAGTGTATATCTATATACTAGTTTATAATATTTAATTGATCACTTAAGTGTATATCTATATGCTAGTTTGTAATATTTAATTGGTCGAGTAAACTATTTTAGAATAGTTAGATCTGAGGGTCTAAGCCATATGTAACTTAACACTGCTAGATTGGTAGAGTAAGAAGTCAATGGGAGTTACATACGGGTTCATACGGCTGAGTTGAATTTAATTGACCACCCCTAGCGTGATCCGAATTAAGTCAGGACAAGCCTTGATCATCTATGTAAACATAAGAGTTAGGGAGCAATGAGTTACTGCGGCTGAATTTATGCCTTTTGTTTTCTGAGCCGAATTAATGTAAAAATATAAATATACCTGGGAATGTGACCTATTGTCTATTGCGAGACATTTTATTTATTGAAGGAAACAGCTTTCCTGGATTCACCTGAGAAATCCCTGAACCAATCACAGGACCAGAGCAAATTCTAAGCCGAAATCTAAGTCCAGAGACGATTGTCAAATCAGAGTTCGACGGACAAGAGTCCAAGACCAAACAGCTAGACAAAGATTGGCAGAGCAGGGACGAACGGAAGTCTTGATGTCAGCATAAAATAGGTGATGAAGTCTCTCATCGTTGCACTCAAAGGTCACATCTCATTGGCAATGAAGATAGTATATTAACGTTGAAAGTAATTTTACATTTAAAGAAATTTGTATTGTCTTTTCATTTGAGTACATGTTAGTACCATTTTGCTTCTTTTCTAACCAAGTCATTGATTTCTTTTCATTTTAAATTCTGTTGATAATCTGATTAAATTTTATATTTGTTCATTGAAAGGGGGCTCGTCGTATTTATTTCTTCAATATACTTGTTCAGTGATCTGCATTCTTCTTTTTATCTATCCACACTGGGTAAATTACACCGCGGAGGTCATTCCCTAGCAACGAACCGTAGTGAAAGAGGTTGGTGTGTTTTGAACGCCGCCAGTTTGTCACAATATATATATATATATATATATATATATATATATATATATATATATATAGATACATATATATATATATATATATATATATATATATTTGGTAATCCAGAGATTGCGCATATAGATGATTTTTCAATAGCCTATGCCTGAAAAGAATTACCCCATACCTCGAGTCCTTAAGTCCGATACAGTTCCATGAGTGTGTGTTTGTACGTATTTGTTAACCTCTGAATGGGAACTGTTTGAATATGGAAGTTTCATTCTTTTTGAATTTGCATTCTCTTATCAAGTGTACAAGCATATAACGTTATTTCTTGGAAAAAAACCATTCAAGTCCTCTTCCCTTGGTGTGGATTTACGATAATAATTTCATGTATAGACCTTGCATTTCGCATTAGAAATCCAATATATGTGTGCGTATCTGTAGGTTTTCAAGCCAGCTTGTCTAACGGTGACTTAGATGCTTGTCTAGTCAATCCTTTTCAAGTGCGCTAGCGAGATTTCTCACGGCATGGGTCAGCTTTCTCACTGTACGAATTGTAAAGTTCTACAATGCTTGCAAATTTTCGTATCATTCTATATACGTTTATCTCATATGATCATGCATCTAGGCCTATCATGCATGATCCACGGATCACGTCCTATATGATTGGTTTGACAAGAGTGTAATTATAATTATAGTTTCATGTAAATATCTTGGATTTCTAAATACTGTTCGAGTCCTTACTTTGGACTATGTTCCATTTAGGATGGATGGGTTAGGCTTCTGCTGCATGAGAATTAGGCTATAAGTATTGTTTCTCTCTGTACTGCTTGGATTCATGTTTATAACTCACTAACCTATACGATTATAATGCTATCATGAAAAACAAAATATTTCTTATAAACATGTCAGAAATAGATCACGGTCAAGGAGTGAGTGTTTTATGTTTTGCTTGGTACATACATCTCTTAACAGATGCTTTTAACTTCAGATATCTGCCTTACCGTTTCAGACATAAATCCTGTAGCTTTTTTGCATATTACCAAGTGTTTAATTCCTAATAACCACAACTTTAATCCTCAACATCGAATTGTTCAAAACGTTCGAGGAATGAACAAATGGCAGTATGGGTTCCGTTATTGTAACCGCAGATTCGATCCCTGCTTGATACATCCCTTTTTCACAAGAAGTTCATCGGCTGCATGAGTTATATAGAATGCTTGAATATGTGTGTCATCCCGTGTTTAATTATGTTTGTCACTAGATTCTTGTAATCTTTAATTCTGATATTACACGAAATTGAGCACTCTTTATGAAAAGGAAAAAAGATTAAAACGGTATACAGCGAGTAGTATATCAAAGTTGCAGTATACATGTTATACATATTAGTTAAAAATATACAGATATACATATTGTCAAGTCCAAAGAAGATGAGACTGACTGAAAGAAGATGTAAATAGACTAAGAAAATTTAGCTCTTTATACCTCTGCCAAGTGTGTCAGCAAAAATATATAGTTCTGCAGTCCTACAACATATCATTCGGATGGATTTTCAGCCGACCGATTAATCAGAATGTTTGAAAAGAATTTTTCATGACGTTTATATGATTGGGTACCGGAGACCAAATACCCTCTAGGGCCATCTGAAATGTTTGAAGGTTACTTCAAACAAGACCAGAGATTCGGGCACACATTGCTGTAGAGACAAGCGATGCCATGGTTGCAAATACAAATCAATTTGTTTAGAAATTTGAAGACTATTTAACTTTATTGCCAATCAGAATTTACCATCTCGAGTTACAAATGTATCCAGTCTCCTAAATTCGAAATGATCTGAAAAATCACATTCTCACAAACAATCAACCTAAAACTCTCCAATCACTGTAACTTAGTTGTGCATTCAGTCGATGAGCTCAAGATACTACCGACTGACCATTATATCAATATATCGAAACTCTTTATATGAATTATTATTATTATTATTATTATTATTATTATTATTATTATTATTATTATTATTATTATTATTATTATTATTATTATTATTATTATTCCTTTTAGTACCTCCGCGTATATCTTGACCGGGATATAATGTCATCAATTTCGTAAATAGATGTTGTAGATGGCGATGATTTTTCGTTATGCACTGATTCCGTCCAGTGTCTACATCATGGAATCAGGTCAAAACTCTTTGGTGATCTGAGCCATAAATGCTTGTGTTATCTATGAGCGCGCGCAGAGAGAGAGAGAGAGAGAGAGAGAGAGAGAGAGAGAGAGAGAGAGAGAGAGAGAGAGAGAGAGAGAGAGAGAGAGAGAGAGAGAGAGAGAGAGAGAGAGAGAGAGAGAGAGAGAGAGAGAGAGAGAGAGAGAGAGAGAGAGAGAGAGAGAGAGAGAGAGAGAGAGAGAGAGAGAGAGAGAGAGAGAGAGAGAGAGAGAGAGAGAGAGAGGAGAGAGAGAGAGAGAGAGAGAGAGAGAGAGAGAGAGAGAGAGAGAGAGAGAGAGAGAGAGAGAGAGAGAGAGAGAGAGAGAGAGAGAGAGAGAGAGAGAGAGAGAGAGAGAGAGAGAGAGAGAGAGAGAGAGAGAGAGAGAGAGAGAGAGAGAGAGTTATTTTCTACGTCACAAGGCATATGCATGGATATTTGAGGGCAATGGTTTTCTCCATAACTCTAACGTTATCATCCTTAATGACCAAACAGTAAATTCTCACAAAATTCATATTCGCATCGAAATCAAAATGACTATTTGCCGAAAAAATGGCCACATTTGTAGTTAACATATGGATCAACAAAAGTAATGTCCGTTTTCCCCCTGAATGTGACTGCTTCACAGTCATTTGTCCTTGTTAATTGTTTGAATAGACCCTCTTGGTTTGTTTATTTCAAATATGCGTTCTTTAATTAAGCAACGCTTCTCTTGTAATATTTAGAAATGGCAACACCAAGAACAATTTCGGATGCCAATTGTAGCTTCATATCTGCATGCCAAGAATAAAATCAAACTCTTGCAAAAGTCATTCAGTCTGGTAATCCTTTCTTTGAATTATCAATACGTAGAAAATTTGGAACTACACGAATTCAGATTAGCATCTGTTGAGGAAGTCTAATAGACTTGTCTAGACCCATAAACAACTTATTCTTATATTACTGACATTTGTTAGACATCTTTGCACATTTTGTTTCCCAGTGATTTAGTTAATAATTCCTTCGACTTGGATGTTCTTAGAACCATTTCACTAGCCTTCAATCAGGTCTTTTTCAAGTATCAACTGTTCTACGTGTTTCTTATTTTGACCGTTGTACTTAGTCTGCTATATTTTGTCGGTTCTTTATTGAGGTTATGTAGGCACTAACATGTATTGTATTTTGTTTGTCTTCCTTTTCTCATAGATAAAACTATTGTACACCAATTTTATATCAAAGAAATCTGATAGGGAAATTGGCAATATAGCGCTCAGATATTCAGAATTTCCTCGACAGTCGTCAATTTTGCATTCAAACACTGAACGTTGGGCTGTCATGAAAGAAATTCGTTTAAATTTGTGTATTTGCATTTGGAGCCTAATGTCATGTGGAACACCAATCAACATGTACAGTTTTGGTGCTTAACACTATTTTGGCAAAACAGTTTCAAACTTTACCAGTTTGATTTACATTATAAATCAAGTACAAATATGCCCTGATCTTAAAAATCGACATGCGAAATCAGTATTGCTTCATATCATAGCATAATATATTGGCGGCGTATGTGACACAGACCAATCTACTTAAATAATTATGCTTTGTTCAATCTGCACTTTAGATGCTTGTACACATCTGTATCATACTTTGAACTGACCTATAGTATTACAGTGAGGAAACCTGGATGCGACTGATAATAAAGTTTTGTGCAATATTGTAGACAATGTTTATGAAGGTTTCACAAATACAGACAAATTAATCTTGAAAAGTCAGCATGATCCCGGATGGTGGGATGGAAATAGTATTAAGATATGCTTCAGCCTTACTCCAAAGCACCAAGTCATTTGAATATCTACGTCCGGAAGCACCAAGTCAATTGTAGACTTACGTCCAGAAGCACCATCTCATTTGAAGACTTATGTCTTAATGCACCAAGTCATTTGAAGACTTATGTCCAGAAGCACCATCTCATTTGAAGACTTACGTCCGAATGCATCAACTCATTTGAAGACTTATGTCCAGAAGCACCATCTTATTTGAAGACTTACGTCCGAATGCATCAACTCATTTGAAGACTTACGTCCGAATGCACCAAGTCATTTGAAGACTTATGTCCAGAAGCACCATCTCATTTGAAGGCTTACGTCCGAATGCATCAACTCATTTGAAGACTTACGTCCGAATGCATCAACTCATTTGAAGACTTATGTCCAGAAGCACCAAGTCATTTGAAGACTTCAAAGAAAGTAGCAGTTTCATTTTTCTACCAGTAATGCCATTGACAACATATAAAGCATCATTTCACAATATGTAGGCATCGATTTAGACATATTAAATTGGATATATAATAAAACCAAAAATTAAATCTCTTTCGATTATGGTATTTTTGTGGCGCACTTCATCACAAAGCTTCTACATAGTAACATTTGGAACTGCACACAAACGGCAACGAGAAGGAAACAAACAATATTAATATTGATGGCTCTATACTGGATAGAAGGCATACACAGTATGAATTCTAAAGAAGAAAGAAAAACAAACAATTAAAACTACCTCACTTATATCAAGATTTGCAGCTCTAGTTTCTTAAATACCCCGATTTTTGAGTTCTCATTGCTTCATAGACACACTGGGTTCCGAGGACGCAAAGTGAAACAATTACATTAGTGCAAACCTCGTAATTCCGATCAGGCAAAGTTTTCATTCACAGGAAGCAGTACATATCAATGACATAAATTTCTGTGACTGAACAAATAAAGCAAAGTCAAATCAGTTTTTATTACTCTTTGGTCATCAATTAATTTTCAGAAAGAAGAAAAACCATTTGGGTTTTTAAAACATAGCAAATAATTTAATTATTCGTCATAAATACGAAAATGGCAGGGGAACTTACAGCATTATGAAGCAAATCCAAAATAATTCTAAAACGTTTTATTAAAGTCTAAAAGAACTGAATATTCGAAATAAATTGCAGATCCTCGAGAAGCCATCTGACCTAAACCCTCCATCCAATAAAAATTACCCGAAAGTTGTCAACTGGTTATTTATTAGGAACTTGAAGATATATATTTAGAATATTTAGCTATCGAAGAGCCATGAACCAAGAGCTAACAAATATAGGTATACATAACACCTTCCTAATAGTGAAGTAAATATGTTTGAGTTAATCATTTCTTTCTATATCAACCAAGCAACCATGTGAAAATATATGTACAAATTACGGCAATACAAAACTTTTATACACATGAATGTACATATTCGATCAGACTGTTTTTTTCCTTGACGATGTCGTATTCTTGCAATATCAAAATCCATTTATATAATCGCTGTCATGTTCATTTAGATAATGAAAGTAAGGGAGTTGTGATCAGTGAATGAAATAATCGGATAAAAGCTGAATCAACATACACTTTAAAGTGTTGTAAAGCAGAAATTAAAGCAAAACCCTCCTTTTCAATAGTATAACGATTTTGCGAAATAGCAGACTGGATGATCCACGCGAGGTTTTATTTCCTGTATTAATACGCTACCAAACCCTACATCACCTGCATCAAAATACAACTTAAATGATTGGTTTATATCTGGACCTGAAGTAATTGGTGCACTCCTAAGTATGACCTCGAACGTATCGAGCGCCTCCTGACATGTGTCCGACCAACAAAACTTGGTTTCTTACTCAATATATTGGCCATGGACAATATGTCCGATAACATCCATCCATGCATCAGTTGCTATTACTGATAGGATCTGGGAGTTCATAGATAGCTTTAACTTTAGATTCTAATTTCTTAACGTGACTACATCCTACAATATGTGGTAAGAATGTGACTTAAGCTGGGCAAAACTCACTTTTGGAAAAATTAATTGTCGGATTTGCCTTACTCAGTCGAAAGGTGAATTTTCTGATAGACTCCAGCAGTTCCATCCGGGTGTCGCTGTATATAATGACGCTGTCTATATACGTATCACCGTATCACCGCCATCTATAACAGTACTATAATGTTCATGGAACTTTGTAATGATTAAGGATAATTTTTTTCATAACAAAATGGCATTACGTTGTATTCGTAGAGTCCATATGGAGTCTAAATATTTTGTAATTGGAAATGAGTCTGATTGGTGGTACTGTTCGTTTTGCAGTAATTAGTGCTTAAGAAGTTTCATCTTGTAGGGGTGATGGTGGATTTTGTTTATTCCAATATTTTGAACATCAGAGAACAAACTCTCACATTCACATAGTAGCTGATTCAACATGTTCTTTTTCTGTGGTAGCAGATAAGAGAGTATTTCGTTCAGGTTTTTTATTATTGCCGAATTCTGAAGACTCGTACGAAAGTTACTACAACCAGGTTGGATGTCATCACTTAAGTCGTCAATGTGTTGGAGAGGTACAACAAAATTGACCAAATGACTTACAGATTTATCACTATCAACATACGCCTTAAACATATTTGCATAATTAGTGATGGGAGTTATTTCTTTATCCGCCTCCCATGAGTGTTGATAATATAAAATAAGCCATTTTGTTTCTGACTTTATAAGAGCCATATTGCATAATCTGAAGAGGAATTTGAAGTTTTCTTTTAACAACTCTAATAATCCATGGACAATATGTCTACACGTTCGTTCAAATGAACTAGAACTTGCCAATTGACAAGATCCATAATGTATTGAACTTTTAAATCCGGCCAATACATATGATGTCAGATCTTGTGACAAGCCTCTTTAACTCCTTATGATCAGCCAATGAACTTTCATGGGCTAACTTAGAATTTCTTGTCTATATGGCTTAGGCACAACAATTTGAGAGCTCAAAGACAGATTGGCACTAGCGGATACATCGAAAGATCTATATTTCCTAATAAGGACAATAAAAAGTTGGTTCTCTGAGTGAGGAATAGACTTTCCTCATAGACCTCTAAACCTTACATCTTAGGATCTCATTCATGTTCGAAGAAAAATGATTGTCGTTTGTCACCCAGATTCAAATTAAGAGAATGAGTGTTTAAATAGAGTCACAATTATCAACTTCTTTTGATTGAACAGTTTCAGAAACAAAAATGACCTCATCAAAAGTCTAATCAATAAATCTGCCAACTAAAGGAATAATTTCTTGATGAACTTCATTCTCGAGATTTTTTCCATATATAGCTTTAGTAACTACACAAGCAGAATATAAATCAGGGATTTCGTTTTCAATAGGACGAACCTTTCGATCCAAGCAAAATTTGTCAGTTGCAAGTGAGGTAACTACAAACTTATCTCTAGCTAAGTCATTGCCTAGCAATTAATGAACATCCACAATGGGCAAGGAATTAACAGCTTGAATAGTCACTGGTCATGAAAGTAAGTCTGATGACAAACAAACTATTATTATAGAGTAACATGTGAATAAATTTGTACTCCACCCATTGAACAAGAACGCTTTCATAAAATGAAATCTTCCCAGAACAAAGGCAAAATACAATATGCTAAAAGGCTCTGAGAAGCTGCCGTGTCCCTGAATATTTTAATAGGAGTATAATTGGCAGAATCAGTAATTAGTGATATGGAACATTCGGCACGAATGGTTAATAATTATCCATAACATAATAATACCGGGATTTGCTTGACGCATCAAATGTATTGTTTCTAATGCATGAATTTGACCAATGAGAAACATGAGCAGTTGATTTCTGTGCTGTCTTTATTTTTGCTTTTATTTTAACTTAAAACAATCGAAGATAACTTGCCCTATATTTTGCAATAAGTGCACGTAGGAAAAAAGAAGGAAGTCTGATCAGTCTTATCAAAAAGTTTGATTTGTATAAATTGCACCAGATTGAAATTTGTAAGTGATCGTATGAGACAGAGTTCATTTGTTGCAAAGAACGTGCTGAATAAGATTCTTTTTGACAGCGAAACAATGAGTCGTTTTCTAGTGTGGCTACACTGCGTTGAACAATTTAGGTTTTGACGTTTATATGGACTCTTGGACTGACATGAGTTGTCTAAGCATGATGTCATTGTTATTCACCTTTTTAGATGAACACTACCTGTCAAACAGTTGTTCTTTGTTGCCAAACAAACTCATTATTGATTGGTCGATTTTCCCCTTAGCAATTCCGTAACCTCTTAGTTGTCATGTATCAGCTTATAACCCTTCAAGATACAAAAACTTCATGAGCGTTGCCAATAGTACGCTCTGTAATAAAGTTAAGTGCTCTCGTGGCCATTTTAATATTCTCGTCTACTTTTTCAAAATGTTAAATATTGATACTTACTAATCTAATACTTTTGGTAATATCGAAATCTGACCGTTCATGCATTCTGTCTGTAAGGTTTAATTCTTTAAATTTCAATAGCTTTCCCATCTCACTTTCTTTTGGTATTTGTAATTTGATTTGCAAATCTCATTCTTCCATTTGGTTCTGCGCTTGCCGCGTTTACCTTTATCTTTTCCACTTTGCATTTCAATATCATCTTAATCTCTCTTCAATTTTTGCATTTTAATTTACTGCTCTCTCTCTCTCTCTCTCTCATTCTCTCTCTCTCTCTCTCTCTCTCTCTCTCTCTCTCTCTCTCTCTTTCTCTCTCTCTCCCTCTCTGTCTCTGCAACTGCATTAATCTTTCTTCTTTCTTTTTCTCCTGAGACTGAAAGTTCTTAAGCTTTATTTTCGTCTGATGTTTTAATGTTAATTCCGGCACATTCATTTCGGAGCCATTTACAGGCTTACTAATTACACTCAGTTCAACTCTAAGAGTTTGAATTGAAAATATTCCTTTCCAATAAATTTATTATCAAAATATTTTTATATTTTGTTTTAGTTAAGGAAGAGAATACGGCCGGCATCTTCAGCAACTCATCCTTTTCCAGACAATTCAAACTTTCCTGGTTTGGATCGGAAACAAAACTCTTTACCCAATATGGCATTTTGTAAGCATTTTGGTTACAATATGTACAATCAAAAGGCCAGAGACTAAGAAAATTAAATAAAATGAATTTAAATTTCAAGAAAGAAATTTGACTTCTTTGAAATATTTCTGAAATTTGTAGCTCAGATAATATTCCATTATACCCCAAAGTTGTCAACAGGTATAACTATTAGAAACCTGACAAAATCTATTTATAGATTAAATGCAAGCTACTCTCGTAATATCTTAAAATAGACCTTTATACCCGCGTACAAATAATTGATATCGATACAAATAATTGATATCGATACAAATAATTGATATCGAATTTCTTGACTACAGATTATCATTACAATTTATAGTCATTAATAAATCTACACATACTATTGTGAGTCATGAACCAAAAGTTAAACAAAAAATTGATAACACCATAAGGCATATATCATGATGCGAGAGACGAATAGTTTCAAAATTGATCCATTCTTCATTACAGTTGGAATAAAATTTAAATTCGGAGATGAATCTTGGTAAAGAGCTTAAGATTTAAACATCGTTTGATGGTGGAATCATGACATCCATTATGTTGCGTTGCTACACGTTTGAACACTCCAGCTAGCTATGTATTGACCAATAGCCCTATTTCATTTGCATTTGAGCTCTTTTCGAAATGAAACCATATCCGTTCGATATATTACTTGACAAAAATATATTCAGGTTAAAGAAAGACAAATATAACGACTAGAAAGAAACTTTATTTCCACGCCCTTAGATGTTTGGCTCATAGAAGAGGAACTCAGGCTGATACAACTTTGCATCATTGGCATCTTAGAAGACTTTGGAAAACTCAAATGGAAAAATTTGCAGATGTCCTTATGATTCTCATTTGCTTCTTCGTGTGTGCAAATGACCAGCGTTATCATCCATGCAGAATTCTTCTCTCTCTCTCTCTCTCTCTCTCTCTCTCTCTCTCTCTCTCTCTCTCTCTCTCTCTCTCCCTCTCGCACTCAACAGATTTTCAAATATTTGTGTTTCTTATGGTAGAGAGGTAGTGGGGATTGGGCAGGAGAGAAAACAATGCAAGAGGAATGTCGATGATATTGCATAGCGTTTTATTCTTGTGTATAATGTATAGAACAAGAGTCATAAAGAAAGGGTTATTTTAGATGCACGCTGACATTGCAATATATGGTAGGTCTTTCTCTAACAAAAGCTGTTTTAAAACATAATTAAAACGTTCTCTGCAAAACTAAACGTCAACATCAATATCTGTATGATACATTTCAATTGTTGTATAACCCGAAAAATATAAACAAACAAGGTATTAATTCATCAAATGTAATGACATTCTGTCATACATAACCGCAACAAATTACCCTTGTATACACTTACTTCAGGTTCAGAGGTACTAATATATATATATATATATATATATATATATATATATATATATATATATATATATATATATATATATATATATATATATAAACGTTGATATTATCGACAACATTTGTAAATAGTTATTTACCGCTCGATATTACACTTAATATCATTTCGATAAAATGATTCTATAGAGAGACTAATATACTATTCGCACTGATTTATTATCATTCCATAGTGAGATTAATTAACTATTTTCGCTTCTTGATATACTTATTTCAATCAAAATTGATTTTTTTGTGCAAATATGCATCAGAACTAAACATCATTTCGATTCAGAAACATTGCTGTAGCAAATTATAAGCCGTGTGTACAAAGCAGGTAAAATTTGACCACAAGGTACCCAATGCCTGACGGAGCCACTTCTAACCAGATTACTGCTCACATATTACCCTGTAGTACAGATTAACAAAGGAAATAATTGAATCAAAAGTGGAATTAAAACCTAACTGAAATTCTTTTGTTAGTATTGCAACGAATATAAAAATGTTCGGATGGTTGTAGCTGACACATACCGGGAGAATCTGCTATGGTGCCTAGGAAATAACAGAATGATGATCTTCAAGTGCATTAATGTATTTTAAGGAAATAAAAATCAATAAATATAGTATAGTGATTATAAAACCAGTTTGTTATAGATATCACTAAAGAAGAATGGCTAGATATTTCCTTGGAAGTAAGCCAACTTATGTCTATTCATCAATTTCTAGTTGGACAAGATCTCCTCTCTCTCTCTCTCTCTCACAAGTACACACATACACACACGATTTTAAAGTATAAACATCTGGATTTATTAAAAATTGTTAAAAGATACATATAATCTATTCGCGAAAAGATCTAATAAGAATTGTATTAGGTGTTATTTTATCTGAGACAGTGCATGGGCATAGGAAACTTACACACACAAACATCTCTCTCTCTCTCTCTCTCTCTCTCCACACACACACACACACACACACACACACATATATATATATATATATATATATATATATATATATATATATATATATATATATATATATATATATATATATATATATAATATGAACCCTATCTTTCTTGATCAGAAATAACACCTATATTTCCTTCAGTATGATTAATAGGCCAAGGCATGATTTGTCCGATGTTTATTGTGTCATTGTAATTGTATATTGTTGTTGTTATCTTCATTGCCTTCGTGTGTCAATATCTTACATGTGTCCTATTATAGTTTACCGATTATCTACCTCATAAGAAAAGAGTAGCGTACGCAAACGTTTGCCATAGACGCATGAAATGTTTCTATGGATATCTTTTTGAAACACGAAATATAAGATTTCTCTCGTTTAGCTATTCTCCCAGAAATCTCGGTTTTCTTCGCGAATGTTTTTTTTTGCGAGTGATTTTATTTATCTGACGGTATTGTGATGATATTTATTGGGCAAAGACTCAAAATATAGCTAGTTGCTTGATTTTGGTTTAGATGAGAAACTCCAGATGCATACACAGAAATGGTCGAATTGTGTCTGAGATATGCATCGTATATATCCAGATGAGAGTAACTGAAGAAATTTAATTTCCACCATTCACATAGATTTCACCCAAATTTAAATAGCCCGGTAAAGTTGTGATAAAAATAATTCATTTAAATTCATCTCGTGATATTTCAATGAAATAACGTAACGAAAACGTGTAAACACTTATTGCACTACAACAAAATCACGCAAGTTCTTGTCCAAGTAACCTTATCCAAGACTGAATTGATATGCGAAAATATATATTCTTTTCAGCATTTTATCCTTGCAGTTTAGTGACACATAAACACGGTCAAATTAGCAGCTGTTTAACACAATAAACAGGTATCAAAATCTTGAGTTTTTACTTTCCAACATGAAACGTTTTTGTTTTCAAGCTATATAGGTGTTTAAAAATAAAATATTGCTTCTGAAGAGCTTCCATACAGAACCATACATCAAAAATGATGACCCTAAGTGACATTTCGTGATCAATTCTAATTTTAAGAGTATAAAATCCCGTCTGTACCTCTACACTCTTGCATTCCCTCCAGAACTTGGTAAGTTATTTATTGCTCGTTTATCTCAATGGTGTTAGCGGTGGGTCAGCGATTTGATCGCAGGACGTGAACTCAGGGTATCGCAGGTCTGAATCTTGGCCAGATCATCCATGGTTGGCTGTTGTGGTGCATCTGTTTAGAGGGCAATTTGTTCCCAATGGCTCAGCAATAGTCAGTCCATTAATGTGCTGCAGTGCCGGTAAACACCTATCAAATTAATGTTACCTGCTTCTTTTGCTTCTAAGCGGAAGGTGTTGAGAAATGACAATGTACTTAGCGAATTTTAGGGTAGTCAATCTGCATGGAGTTACGTACAGTACAACTTGGTCGTTACTAAACTCTTTAACTTTATGAGTAATTTTACTTAACTTTTGGGATTTCACATTTCTGGTACAGAAAGTAGTTTTGTTTGTGATTATAGTAGTACGCTACTACCAAACACAGCCGCGTTGGGACTTTGGAATGTTGTACCTAAAGAGCACGAAGTTAGCTTTTCTTGAAAACTGAATAACAAAACAGGAACATTCCGTGACAATTACCTATTTAATACCACCGATAAGATCTTCTATCGTAATTTTGGGTGGAGTTTATGCCTCTTGTTTACAAGAATTCTATGTCTTTAGGTAAGTCGTTTTATTTTCTACAAAAGTAAATGCAAACATAATGAATTATAATGATAAGTTTATATAGCCAAACTATTTTCATTTATACATATACGTTATTTAAAAGAAACATTTATTCTTCTGTAATTTTAAACGTAGAAACGTTTATATCTCTGTAATTTCATGAATACAAACAAACGTAGTTTCATTGTGTGATTATTTTTCATATTCTTTGGCATTGTTTGTTTTTATAATTATCAATAAATCGCCAAATCAATTTAAAAAGGAAACTGCTCAGAGAACAGTATTTAATTTACTTGTAAATAGACGCTGATGCAGAATACAATATTGAATTTATTTGACAACGACAACCACCTTTGAAAACAGTAATGAATGAACATTTTATATTTGTAGAACATCAACCCACAAATTTAATTAAATTGCAACATTAGATATTAATACAGACGATGACAAGAATTAATTAATTCTTGTTCTAGCAGCTGATAGTTGTTTCAAACTATACCTGTACAGATTTATTGACTGTTTGTTGTATTTATTTTCAGAACTGAGATCCGGTCAACAGCAAACATGCAGCTTGCCCTCATTCTCCTCGTCTGTACCGTTGGTGTTTTCTGTACACCTGAAAAAAGAGTATTATTAGACAGTTGTAAGTGATTTAGTTTCAGGGATTATAATAATTAACTTTATTTCGTTGTTAGGAATGCTATATAAGACTAAACCTTTACGCCAACAAGGTGCTTATATTTATTAATACGTGTTGTCGAAACGTAAGAAACTGCATTTGTATTATGGATGAAAAATACTTTTGGCAAGATTTACGTAACAAGATTTCATGAAATAAGAGCAACTTAAATAGTCCATGACTTTGGTAGTTTCTTATATTATTATACGTAGCATACTCAAATGCATTATAGCTCATATGTGTGATATAATTTTCGTGATGCATTAGCGAACAAAGTTTAGAAAACAGCAGATTTTGAATAAGAGTAAAAAGAAACCTGGCCTCAGATCTTACGTAGGACACATAAAAATTACGATGATACAGAGATCAAAAGTAAGGCTTGCTATCTATATTGTAAAATTGTCATTCATAGAAACTAAGAGACAGTTCGATTCTAGCTTGTGCGAAAGAATTAAATTTAAATCATAGCGTACAAATAGTAAACAGGGCTGCGGAGTGGATTTATGGATTCTAGGAAAATTCTTCAGTAGACCAATATGAATTACAAGTTGTGACGGTGATCTGTCCCCTGACAGTTGTATGTCCCCAAAAATTGTCCTTGTTAAACCCAGTCCGCGGCCCAGAGAGGAAAATCTCCTTATCCCCTGTATATTCGTGGAACCTTTAAATTCCATCTAAAAGGTTTCTAGTACAATATCCAGCATGAATGATTTCTTGTTTACTGCAGTTGCTAGTTTTGACACCACCCATCTGAAACAGACCGTGCAGACTCTTCTGAATACTCTTGGGACTGACACCACCGAGCAGCTCTGCGAGACAGAATGCCACACTCTTCTGACAGATCAAGCTAGCGTTCTGCATTACAGCTGTGGACTTATTTGTCATGGGTGAGTCCATGGTTGCATATGTACTAAATTTTGATGGATGTCGGAAATCCTATTACTCACCTCGCATTTGACACCTCTTATTGGGTTCCTGTTTAACATCAATTTTAAGTTCAACAGCGAATAAAATATTAATATCTCGTCCATGTGTTAATGAGAAACATTTTGTTATTATACAATAATATCGCTGTGTGGCCTTTAATTGGTATTTTAATTACAATGCTTCAACATGTCAAATAGGTTCCATAGTGAGCGTGTGACTACATTCTTATTATACACCAGCTTAAAGTCTATTCAAATTATGCAAGGTGCAATTTTATCAAGACAATTAACTGAATTTCGTAACTAAACGTCTATATTCCAAAATGTCTTACAGGATAAGTATAATGTATGCAGATACTGTTTAACGTTAAAATATCGAAATCTTATTTCTCTTATAATCGCTGTTGCTGGCATACTGTATCGATTTTAATGAAGCGTTTCTCAATAAATAATAGTTGTTTCATTTGGATGCACACTGCACTATTGATTAATTTTGTTTCCAAAATTTATTCGCAAACGCTAAAGTTTGATCTTTTAAAGATTATTCTCCACAAATCAAATCGAAGTTAGTGTAGTGATATATAAATATGAAGGAGAGAACAATTGCAAGATATGATGAAAATATTTATATCAAAACTTTTATTAGTTAAGTAGTATAATATTTCTTCAAGCAGTACCAACTAATAAAGAAAAAAGTTTTTACATTACAGGATATAGTAATATATATATATATATATATATATATATATATATATATATATATATATATATATATATATATATATATATATATATATACACGTGTGAAAGGTTTGCCTCAAGTTGATGAAAAGAAGGATTTTGATATTTATAAATATTGACTGTTCGGATTGGATGTAGATTATTCCTGTATTATATCAAACAAATTGTCACACCAATTCGGAACAAACACTGATGAGTTTGTTTTGTTCTGTTTGCGATATAAGGTGGATGTCATTTTTTTATATTAATTGTTAACTCATTTCGCAAAGGCTAAAGCCAAACAATTTGATACGAATAAATGCACATTCGGATTTATAAAAGTTGTACACTGAAGACTATCCAGGTAACGCCGGAATGGTTATGCCGATGTAAGATACAGAACTGCAAATTCAATATCCGTATCATTATATACAAAAACGTTGATCTGTATTCGTATCACATCTTACACTTTTATCTTGCGTCATTCCAGATTCCAGAGCTTAGTCAACAAATTCCACCTTGTACCTCAGACCGCCACTGTTGGTTAAACATGTGGCAATGAAATGATAAACATCAACATTTATATGTGTACAGAAGGAAATAAAATTGATAAGAATTCGTAATATGTTTTATTTTTATTTTCATAATCAATATATTCCAAGAGCGAAAATAAGACGTGCTTTCATTACATCTCTAAAACCCAGTGCTTACTCCTGTGCTAGTTCCACATGATATTTTTCGTTTCTCCCTATTCTATGAGGAATGTACAAGAAAGACCTCTTCGTCTCTTCTTAAATATGCACAGCACGGAAAGATACAATAGTCTGTCAGCGCGGCATGTCGTTTCCTCACGAAAATTGACTAAGTTTTATTACCGTATCATCCCAACCTTACATCCATCCATCCATCCATCCATCCATCCATCCATCCATCCATCCATCCATCCATCCATCCATCCATCCATCCATCCATCCCTACATACATACATACATACATACATACATACATACATACATACATACATACATACATACATACATACATACATACATACATACATACATACATACATACATACATACATACATACATACATACATACATACATACATACATACATACATGCATACGTACGTAAGTACATAAATACCTAAGTACGTACATACATACATACATACATACATACATACATACATACATACATACATACATACATACATACATACATACATACATACATACATACATACATGCATGCATGCGCGCGCGCACGCACGCACGCACACACACACACACATACATACATACATACATACATACATACATACATACATACATACATACATACATACATACATACATACATACATACATACATACATACATACATGCATGCATGCATGCATGCATGCGTGCGTACGTACGTACGTACGTACATACATACATACATAAATACATACATACATACATACATACATACATACATACATACATACATACATACATACATACATACATACATACATACATACATACATACATACATACATACATACATACATACATACATACATACATACATACATACATACATACATACATACATACATACTCTATCCTAGAAGGCAATACTTTCTCAACGACCACTTCAAGTAAAACGACTCCATGACATTGATGAGCTTCATTGGCGTACATATGGAAGCCTAAAGGAAAGTTTCTGCGGATTGCACATAATAATATATTTGATCTGTTCGTATTACGTACAATCCGAAACCTCACGTATTCCACATATAAAAATATGTTCACTAATAGTGGTTATACAAAGAGTTAAGACAAAAATTAGCTTTTTAAAATGAAAACCTAATTCATAAAGTATCAAAGAAATTCCAAAAGCGATGTAAATCTTAATACGATCCATTAATTTTAAAATAAAATAAAATACCTCATTTAATTATTGAGGTTAAAAGTTTCCATACTTTTTAAATTTAGTTTTTGATTTTAAAGCTTCAATTTAATATACTTTGCATTGATTAAAGAGCAAGGTATTGATGTAAATATCTATCTAGTTCCTTACTATTTGTCAGGCATTAATATTCCCAACATGCTTTCTTTGTTTATAGGTTTTATCAACCCAGAACCGATTCAGCATCACTCGTTATTTTGATGCATTGCCAAGATATTTGAGCGACTTAGTTCACGTGTAAAAGTCTAGATGCGAGCAAATTTTTAGAATACAAAATATCTCAATAGATGAGCATGATGTACCATATATTTATAATCCAGTAGGAATGGACAACTTTGTATTAATGGCACATATTTATTACAATAGTCATATACATGAATTACATTTTGAAATCAGATAAATCGAAAAGAAATCTAATAATACCGATTTAATCTATTTGATGATAGAGAAATGTTCAATGCATTTAATTGTTTATATATATATATATATATATATATATATATATATATATATATATATATATATATATATATATATATATATATATATATATATATATATATATATATATATATATATATATATATATATATATATATATATATATGTATATATGTATATATTCTTGCCATTCTTAATTTTATGACAGTAGCAGATGCTTGCAAATTCTAGACTATTTATAGCTTTTCTTGTTTGCAAACATTTTCCATATATTTTTGTTCATTTCAAATGAAAATAAACCCAGAAGTGTGATAAACAACAAAAATTATTTACATTATTCATTCTTTGTCTTAGGGAAAGAAACAAAATCATGTTGTATCTATTTCTCTGCTTATTTGGTAACCGATGAAACATTTTGTTTTAATTACGCATTTTCCATCGTTTCTCTACTTAAATCGAAAACATAAAGGTGTACAAAATACTGAATAATAATGTTCTAAATTCCTCATAACTGAACATAAAAGTTTTGTTTAAAATTTTTCAATGAACATATCCTTTCAAGCTTGTCAATAACGTTTCCTTTTAAGAGAAATAATTGTTTGACGTCATGTATAAAGTAGTTAGATTTTCGACCGTACACTCTATTATTTTTGTATGCGAAGACAATGAGTTTTGATTTCTCATTTGATTTGTTTCTAAAGTTATTTCATTACTATTAATTTCGTTAACAAGATTCACATTCTCTACATAGCTTTAGTTCAATCTGAAATATTTTCCTTTAACAAATATGATAATGCAATATAATCAGTGTTTGCTTCTCTCTCGAACACCTATACATATTATAGTTTCAATCAATTGGTACAAATTTATTTTGCTCGTCTTTGGCACTTAAAGACAATCGCATCCATAGATGCATCCACACATTCCCTTGTCTGCATATTTACCGTTTCCTGTCCACCATAAAATAGAGTTTTTCTCAGTGTGGAAAAATACAAACGTTTAGAGGACTGTTATGTTCTTTTCCAACATTGTAAATATAAAGCTAATTAAAGGGTGACGACGGCAGGCTAGTATAGATAATGCAAATAATTTACATTTATACACATATGTTGTTTGAAAGAAGCTTTATTCATTTTCACTTCAGTCAAATATACCTTTCTAACATCAACGTAATAATTTCAAGCATGGATACATCTGTAATTAAAAATGATTGATTATTTATTAGATTTTTAAAAGTATTGTTTGCTATTTTAGAATTGTCAATAATTTTCTATGTTTTAAAGCCGGAAGCCGCTTTAGAAAACAGTATTCAATTTATCTGAAAACGGAAAATGTTGAGATAACAGTATTTAATTTATAAAGTTAACTTTTTTCTTATAAAGCCCTACCTTTCAATAAATTTCAACGTGAGATTATGATTGCGATGATGACAAGATTTACTAACGTCATGTAACATCTAGAAATACGATAGCTAACTCAAATGATGCATGTGTAGATGGATAAACTGTTTGTTGTGTTCGATTTTAAAACTGAAGTCCAATAAGCAGCAAACATGAAGATTGCCCTTGCTCTCCTTGTCTGTACTATGCTGTTTTCTTCGCATACGAAAAGAGAGTATTATTAGTTTACCGTAAGTGATGTCATTCAGACCTTTAGAAAAATGAACATTCTATTTTCTTTCTAATGAATATTATATTGTTCATCAAAGAAATAATTCTCTGGCAAAGATACAAATATTTCATTTAACAATGCCTCTCACGTAACATCCTGCTTAATTTGTGTTGTACCGTCAAATCTCATAGGTGTAATAGGTGAGAGAATGCGTCACACTACATGACCAGGTATAATACAAATGACGAGGATCACTCAATAAAAATAGAAATGATTACAGCACCAATTCGTTGCAAACAATGGTATTACTTAATTTATAAATCCATCAGGCCGTTAATCAATACATTGATGTTATGCATTTTCTATTTAATAGAACTTTCAATTTGTTTATTCCAGCTTTAAGTACCTTTATGTACACCGCTATCCAAATGATAGACCTACGGTGATATTAAGAAATATAGCCTTTGACTACTGTGATACACATTCACCTTGCAGATTAGGTACCAGTAGGTTAATAGCAAAAGAAAGCTATATTAAGTCGAATCTTGCTTATGCTAAAGGATTATACTTAGTTCCTAGCGTTCTAAGAGTAAACGGCTTGTTTGTCATTGGTGGATCAATAGGTGCATATCTTCTAAATCAAAATGTAGAATAGCCATTCACCTAGCTCATATTTTCAAATTTTGTTTGGGTTTCTGTCTTATCTTCAAATATTCTATAGGTTCAGACACGAATAATATATTAACATCTCATCCATATGCTATTGAAAAACATTTTGTCATTATACAATGACGTCGCTGTGGGACCTTTGATTGGCATTTTAAATACAGCAGGGTTCACGTGACACATAGGTTCGACAGAGCGCGTGTGACTGCATTCTAATGATAGACCAACGTAACATCTCTTCGAAGCAAACAAGATGCATTTATAACACCGTATCGATTCTAGAAATGGATGAAATCCAATTTAACTTTTCAATCAAAGGTTACATTTTCCAGTTGCAGCCATCCGTAAATACCAGGAAGCACTATAAAATATCTTGACAAAATCAAAGTCATTACATTTCGTAACTAAACATCAATTTTCTAATTGTCTTCCAAGATACATACCTAGTCAAGTATAATGTATATTAATTCTAATTACATTTACAACGAAAGTCGAAATCTTATTTGCTTTATAATCAATATAGCTCCCATCCCAATTCGACTTCAATGAAACGCTATTGCATAAATAAATATTGTTTTCATTTACAGACACACTGCTCAATCCGTTAATTTAAAAATCCGATGCAGAAAAAAATTTATAAATGAATCTCTGCCATTTGAAATCAAACATAGTACAGTGATATGTAAATATGGAGTAACGATCTCTTCTAAGATATGCATCAAATACAACTATCTAAACCATTATCTATCAAATAGTGTCATAGTTCACATGCATTACCAATTCATAACGGAACAGATCTTTAAAATTCTGCAAAATTAAAAGAAATAGAGCAAGAAATAGGGCTGCATGTGAATATTGCATCGTGTGAAAGAAAAGAAAGAAGATATGATAGGTATCATTGTTTTCAAGCTTTGGCATAGAACACTCCATTATTATATCAAACAGGCCTTTATCCCAATTCGGAACAAAACACTAATGTGATTTGTTGTATTTCATTTTTGTTTTCCTTGGGATATAATGGATGCCAAATATTAACGCATTTGGTATACATTTAGCCACACAGTTTCGATACAAATCAAATCACAATGCGATTTATAAGTTCAACTTATTACGATGAGAAACCATTTCTGGCAGGGAAGTTTTTTTATAACACTTAACTGGTTATCCAAATGTAAATATGGAATTACAGATCCAACATCTATATCATATATATATATATATATATATATATATATATATATATATATATATATATATATATATATATATATATATATATATATATATATATATATATATATTGCTGTCAATGAACCGTATGTAGTCAATATACTTGAAAATTAGAGTAAAATTAATAAATGACATCATAAAAGCACGGTATTCATTACTCTTATACATACAACAATGACTTGATTCACATCAGTACATACTTATAATTCCATCACAAAAACCAATAAACAACAATCAGATGCATCTTTGCATCACATTTCATACCAAATATACAACTATTCAAATATCCAACCTCTGATATATCGAAACATCTATTATAAATAACTCTGAATACATTAATCATTTTTCTAAACACTAATTCAAACATGGGTAAAGTCTAACATAACGCATTACTAATGGTATTGGTTACAAAGAAAGTAACCTACCAGCGAATTACAATATAAGCTCTGACGATCTAGCAATCTACAGAATTCTCTACATAGACTCAAATTGATGTCTCAAATACGCTTATAAATGCAACCCTGCAAGGTAATTATACATACTAACGCAATCACAGTAATTAATTATACATTCTATGAATAATTACAATTATACGCCGTAATAGTTTACAATAGCTTACTGACCTTATCGAAGCTTTTCCTTCTCTTACAATTCTGGTCCTAGGATTACTAGTGGCTTTTCCCGGAGAATACTTGATTCGTATAGAAAGATGTAATTCTCATAATCTAGTCAGGTATACTGATAAACTTACTGCACGTTTAATCTATAATTTCCATTTATGATTTAATCCCATTTTCTAATTTAATTCCGATAAAACGTAGTTGACAATGTCTTCTCGCTTGTCTGTCTACGTAGCGGGTGAGAACACATCTCGTTCACCCAGCAAGCTTCCTTATGATCATTTGACCAATGTTCAACGCCTGTGTGTGAGGACTACAAGCCTTTTGGCGGCTCTTCTGTAATCTGAGTGGCTGGCATAATCGATTAAAACTACTTCCGGCGATGTTTTCACATCAAACGCGGTAAAAATAATATCCAATTTTATACATTTCCTGATAACCTGGACTGCAGTTGTGACACTATGTATCATTGACCAATGGCTTATATTAAAAATAAACACTATTATTATTATTATTATTATTATTATTATTATTATTATTATTATTATTATTATTATTATTATTATTATTATTATTATTATTATTATTATTATTATTATTATTATTATTATTATTATTATTATTATTATTATTATTATTATTACTATTAATTATTATATGACAACATTATATTTAATAGATAGGCAGATGGATATATAGACAGACAGATAGACATATATATTACACTAATCTAGTATTGACTCATTTTCTTATAGTTAGACTATACCAGACCTCAATATTGTCATTTATGGCGCTTTGTTTCTTTCTTGTCTGTGACTTGAATATCTGCCATCGTTACAAACCCAAAAATAAAAATATGTCAGTTTTACACGCAGTGTAGATCTTTTAATCTTATTATTTTGCAATGCCGGTGTATTATTTTTAATGCTTATCAATCGCAAGCAGTAGTATCTTTAATGCCAATTAACCGCACTATTAAGAAAGAGACGTTTTCCAATTTGACATGATAGTGATCATTTCACTGCAGTGAATGAAACATAGAAAGCTTTGATAAAGCATGTGAGTGAAAGAAAAGACACTGAACATTACATCTCCAGTGAGAAAAACCCCATAACTAAAATCTGTTCACTGCGTGAATCTAAAGAAAAGAATACATATACGTGCATTCTGGGAAAGTCATAGAGTAGGGATTTATTTATTATTCATACTGGAAGTGGGGTGGGGTTGGTGGAGTTTGAGAGGGGATTGTATTGTGTGCATATGATGAATAGTGCATTCTTTAATATCATGCATTATGAAACTGCAATGCATCGATTCTGATCTTCTAAGAGAATTTATTGAAGTCCAAAATATTCTTATTCTGTGGGAACTATTCAGGCACCACAATTAATATTACTGGTATTAACGCAAATTGGAATTTGAATTATATGTTGTATAATATGAATTCCTACGGTAATATAGTTGTTGCTGATCATCATGCTCACATATTTTGTACTGTTTGAAATTAACACAATTATCTAATCAAATACGTTCGAGGAAAGAAGCTCCTGCCTTGGATACGAGTTGTCATTAAAAGTTAAGTTTTAATGCAGAAAATTAAATTTGGCAACGACAGCATTCTTGTTGTTCTTTTCTTCCTTCGCTTGCACAGTGAGTTCTGTACTTCCAAAAAACATCGTTATTTCAATAGGTCTGATTGTAGAGTTGGTTGTGTCACTCAGCTGTAGTTCTATTGAGCCGACACACGAGCAACCACAGTCATCAACTTATGTTGGATTGTTTGATTTTGTCCTGTCTATTTCAACAGAAGCCGATGTCGCTGATGAAGCATTACAGACATGTCTGACAGTAGTCTTGCCTGGAAAAACAACTTCTCCAGCTCGGATAAAAACTTTGAAATTACTTTCACATTTGTAGGAACCAACTTTGTATACTTTTTTTGACTCTGGGTGCTTGCTGAACTCGAAAGGAACAGCCACGCTAATGCCATAGGTATAAGGTGATGACCTTGAAATAATGACAGAGAGGTTGTGTCCATACATCACCGCTCCTTTTAGAACAGCAAGCCTAGCCTGCTCGGGAATATTAATTTTTTGGGGAAAAGCTTTTTTAACAGCTTGTTGAATAATATTTGATTCTGAAAATCCTCCCACCATCAGAATCTTGTTTACTTTTGGATGCTGTGTTAGCACATCGCGTATAAGCTGGATTATGTTCCGTTCAACATCATAAAACAGCCCTGCCATTATAGACCCTTCTATGCGCATCTTATCTCCTTTTTGTTTCACTTTCCCTTCGTAAATTGTACCAGATACATTTTCCTCTAATGTTCGACCACTGCTTTTAAGTGCTTCAATAAGTGTACATGGAACTCTGAACGTAACCTCATCATCTTCAGCTTTAAATTCTCTCTTTTTGTTTTCAAAGTCTTGCATCATGTACAGTACATCATCTTTGTTATCCTTATTAAAAGATGAAATGACGGATTTCCCGTAAATCGTTTCAAGAAGGGTATTGAATTCGGCGTCCACTTTTGTTCCGCCCCATGGACCACCACTTGGTGGATGTAATTCTATCAAATTTCCAGACATGTCAATTGCATGAACCGTTATGTCTACTGTTCCACCTGTGACCAAAAAAAAAAAGACAGGCATAACAGTTTGAATAATATCTCGTTCCAGGGAATGGCATGATCATTATATAATCATATTTGGTATTGAAATAAACCAGGGGATAATAAAGCACAAACAATGCAATGCATTTAAGATTGTCTAAAGAAGTGCATAGATGACAAACCACTTTGGAAAGTTAGATTCCAAGTGATACACTATGTAAAGGTCTAAACGAATAAAAGAAGTGTAAATTTGCGGATCTGTTGCCAGCTATTCTATAAAGGCCATGATGCTAAAATGATCGTTTAAACCGAAATGTGATCTTCAAAAGAGAAATAGTTTGATGTAAATATTTACTTTCTCTTAATCCTATGTAATATGGTCAAATAACAATTTATTTTCTTTCTTTTTGACAATATCTCTACAGGACTAATGAGACACCAATTTTGAGCTTTTATAATTTCATTAGGGCTCGTAAAAAGTGCAGACACAAATTTCTATATTCTAAAAACATTGTTATATTAAGTGATGCACGCCTAATCAAAGTAAATGTTAATAACAACCTATTGCTCCCAAAGAACAGCATGTAGGCAATATAATTGAAAATTAGAGTAAAATTATGAGAGCAATATGCTAGAGGGAGATTGTGGTCCAATCAATGTATAATGGCTGCCTGGGGCTGCCTGGTGGCTGTATGGGGTCTGTTGTTATAATGGAATAATAAATAATGTGTATGAACAAATAATACACATAAGACATTATGACTGCAATAAAAAGTTAGCTAGTACTAAAGTTCCTTAAGTCTTCTAAAAGCAAAGGCAAATCGATGAAAGACTCTCACAGCTTATATACAATAATGCCTTGTATTAAATATAACCAAAACAGTTATTAACAACACAATTTATAAAAGGCTATGATCAGTTCGTTTAGTGTTAAACATTTCAACGTGTTTCTAACCCATATCAAGTTTATAGTTTGCAAAGCACTAATTAATAATGTATATGAAATAATGAAGACAAATTAAAGAAGTTTAAATTTTTGATGATAGAAGAAGTTAGAGTGAGACAGTGAGCAAATTAACAGTTGTTGGCGTACACATTGGACAGTTTACAATAAGAGCAAATGAGATGTTAACCTCCTAAATCAGCCAGGATGAATTGAGTTCCTGGTTCTAAAGAAGTTCCGTCCTTTTTCATGGACATGTTCTTACTGTATATAGCTGCAGCCTCTGGTTCTAACGCGAAATTTAACTGGTTGTCTGGAATTCCTGCCTGAAAAGATAACTAGCTGTTGATTAATTATATACCCTAAAATTTATCCTTTCTAATACTGGTTTGTTATAATTTTTCATTCTAAAAGGGGGACTTGACATGGAACAATTAACACTTCAGGGCATTCCGGTCTTGCCCTGAGAGTCACACTGAGAAAGTGTAATATCATTATGTAGTTGAGCAACATGTTCCAAAAATGACAAAGTTTTGGAATAAAACAATAATTTTGATAATTAAAAAAAATTAAAAGACGTAAACCGCCATGTTTTACCCCTAAATATTGGATGACAATGCTGATGCATAACAAAATGTCATAAAATGTGAGAAAATGCTGCTACGGTGTGCATGGGGAACATACAGGTCGCATGAAAGACGCTCAGGAAGTAGATGTTTCTGTTTTTTGATTATAAAACGTGTTTTGCAAAAGATAAAACAAATGGATCAAAGCGTGTGGTTGACCTTACAAATAGTTGAATATATCCAGATAAACCAAGTCGAGGTTGTTTGCTCATAGGCAATAAATTTTTATTTTAAAATTGTTAAAAGTATAAGTAGCAATATTATAGAAACAAATTTATTTCCCTTAAAAGTTAATTCAGAGTTTAAATCTCCTAAAATTAAGTGACAGAGCTGTTTCAATTGAATAGACTTATATCCAATACACAGTTGATAAGAATGGATGATCTGTGATTACGTTATAAGTATACAAGCATTAAATACCAGCCACCTTGGTGTTGTATCATAGTGTATTTTATTAACGGATTGAACGGAAGGTTGTTTGTGTGCATTTCTGTGAACAGAAATAAAACAACGATTTTGGCTAATACTATCATGCATATGTATTCATTTAGTCAAAATAGACTGAAAGCCCATAAAAGAATTGGAATCAATAAAGAAAATTAGACTATATATATATATATATATATATATATATATATATATATATATATATATATATATATATATATATATATATATATATATATATATATATATATATATATAATTGCGTAATCTCTCTAAAATTCAGATAACTTTTGTAAGATTGAAGTCATAGTCGCTTCGTCTGGTTTAATTCTGTCCTCGTTCATATCCTTCTGGTTTACGCAACAAATTTACAAAATTCCAAATTTGTAAACATAGTCTGTTCATAGTGACTATTTCTTTTCTTTAGTGATACATGCTCATCCTTCTATAAATAGAAATCAAGTACTGCGTAAGATTTCAACATTAGTAATTCTTTCAGAGGTGTATTTAATTTCCATGATTCCACGTACCCAATAGCTATAGTTTTCTAGTCAGCAAGTAACCCACAAATAAATAGTCATTATTGATGAAAATGCCGCAATCATGAAAATGTCTAGATCTAACCAATTCAAGATCTTTCTCCTTTACAGTTTTCTCGTGTCTTTTACAATTGGCGAGAGCTTGAACTCTCACATCATTTTATGAAAATACTATGATAATAAACGTTTCAAATAGTTTAGATGTCGTTGATTTTACAGTTCCAAAATTGCATAATGTATAGGGTTTTCATTTTCGCACGAAGCAAGCGATCAGATGAAGCCTCGATTTCTTATCTGTACCGTATTGTTGCAGGGATTCTTTGATTGGCCTGAACTGGTGTGGTAAAAGCACTCGATAACCCCTTTACAGAGATGCATTACCAATGTCTTGAGTACTTTGCAGTGTTAGTTTCAGGTATTTTCTTACATTTTTAGATATATCACCGACACCGATAGCTCTGTTAGCAGTTACAGCTGAAAATCGGTTCTACAATTTTAACTTAATGTGTCATTAAAATATAAAACATTTAACATTAGAATAATATAAATTAACCTCTAAATTATAGAAATTGCTAAATAGAAGGAAATCACACAAAGCTCTATTTAAATAGCATATAGCAATCACGAACATAAAATGTTTAGCATTATTGACCTTTTTAGCCCCTGTTGAGTTTCCAGCCAAAGATGGAGACATAGCAAAATCCTGTGTCAAGATGAACTGGTTTTAATAATATGAAGGCTTGGCATGGTCTTCTTTAAACATTTGATCAGACAGTTTGGATTGTAAGTACAGTCTGTTAGTATCGTACTTAACTCGTGCCTAGATATGTTATAATTTAAGCTAGGCCAACTCTTTTATTTTGAAATCAAAATATAATAAATATTTTCCAACTCCCATTTGTTACCATTCTATGGTTTTAATCTATATCACAGAGAAGAGCTACAGTTTCGTAAAATTTCATAAAGAAATTATTTGCAAGTAAAACAAACAGAAAATCTAAAACTTAACTTGCAGTACTGTGAAATAGATCCCAATAGTTCTAAAGCTCTACCAAAAGTATAGAGTATTTCGTAATAATTTCAGCGGTGTTCCGAAAGAATTCAAGTTTAAATGTGCTGGTGTGCCAGGAGTCTCAAATGTACTAATATATCAGAATGATATAATCTGAAATGTCCTTGAATCAATTCACAATAATTCCAAAATAGAGATTAAGTCCGAAAATATTGATCACTTTGCAATTCCAGTGAATAATGTAAATAAATAGATCCTCTCAACTACAAACTGAAAACAACAAAAAAGATTCATTCCACTTCGGATATTAAGATATAAATATATAATGCTCATGAAAAGAAGTTTATATACCTCTCTTTCCCGATGTGGAAATTACCATTTTTGAAAATACTATATTATCTTAATGGAAATTGCACGACACTGTAAACAAAATTCGTTTCTGAAACATTATAAGATCAGAATAAAGGCTCTCTATGAAACTCGAACTGAAGTATGTTCATAATCAATAAATATGACAGTTTCTTAGACACATTTGACTACCAAAATTGCCCAAGAAGGAACTTATCGAATTTCTCATAATTACATAAAGTTACACCAAACCAACGTTTATCTAAATGCATTACTTCACCTTTATTTCAGAAGGTCAATAAAATGTGGACCATATGTTGTCATCGTACACCTTTTCAAGAAATATTAGTTAAAGATGAACACTTAATATGCTATCATTGGACAGTTCTTTATATAATTACAATGACAATTGAGATGCCTCATGAACATTTGGTGAAATTCGGCATTGTAGGCGTGTTCCCTCCAGACTGAAGAGATGTAGTGTAAATGTAAAATAAATGAAATAAATTTATCATGTTAGCTAATGTTCTTATTTTTTATTAGTGTCTATATTGGAGACGTAATTTTTATATATTCCCAATGTATACTGTTTTAATTGTTCTATTTGTTGAAATTGTGTTGCAAATGTACATAAATAAATAGTTTTATTACATGTTATTCAAGGATGTAGAAACAGCATGAGGAAGACAAATAAATTATTAAAGCTATATTGTTTTTGTGTTTAATTTAAACTGGATAAAAAAATACACTTTACTATAAGTTCGGCCAAAATAAAGTAAGATTTAAAAATTATTTTGCTGTATTTTCACACTTTTAAATTTCGATTTCGATCTGAAGACAGCCAGGAGGCTTTACAGATGAACAGCATCTTATTTTTAAGTTTCAAACTCGAATATTATAATTCAGGTTTAATCATTGTGTACAGCGCTTCAAACACTTCTATAACATTTAGTAGAAAGTTTATATTGATCAGATATGTATTTAAGTGCAATGTTATCGGGAATGCGCGAAAAATAATCTGACATGGAGCCAGTGTTCTTTGATCATTAAAATATCATAACTGACGTTTGGGATGCGTAACTTATCTAATAATTTCAGATCGTTGCATTCTACCACCAGCTATATGTCACTGAAATCTAATGCACATAAAGCTGGGATTTAAAATGGTAAATACATGTACTTTGTAATATTAAATTCATGCATAAGTTTAATTATGGATATCACGTTTCACACGCATGCATACATGCATGCATGCATGCATACATACATACATACATACATACATACATACATACATACATACATACATACATACATACATACATACATACATACATACATACATACATACATACATACATACATACATACATACATACATACATACATACATACATACATACATACATACATACATACATATATACATACATACATACATACATACATACATACATACATACATACATACATACATACATACATACATGCATGCATACATGCATGCATGCATGCATACATACATACAAACTGTTACGACTCTATGGTCTTCATTAAGTAACAGAAAAAATCAGAGCCATCAAGTTTGGCAAAATTCAGCAAACAATGTATTTCTCTAGTGCAAATTTGAAAGGACACAACATTAATGTGAATTAAATTCCAGTTAATCGTAAATGTTATATCACAGGTCCAAAGCCATTGAGCCATCGAATTAATTCTATGTTTTTAATGTGCTAATGTACAAATTGGCTTGAATCTGTAGATGTGCCAGGAGTCTTCATGTATCAAAATGATATGGTCCAAAATATTTCTGAATGAATCCACAACAATCCCAAAATAGTATTAAATACAACTTTGTTATTCCAATGAATAAGTTCAATTAGTTTCTCTGAAATTGTAACTGAACACAATTGAAATTGATATCAAAATATGAATGCATAATTGTTTTTTTGGGTTCCTTATAAACAAAATATCAACTGATTTAATGACACAGCAAAACGCCATGGACTCGGTCCTTTCCATTAGAATTGTCCATTAAATTTGTAAACAACGTCAGGTCTGTTTACTTAAATTTTAGTAAAGAACCTTGCAAACATCAGGTACACCATGTCTTTGGAAGAGACAAAACAATATCCTGAATACAAATATAAAAAAAAATGTTGTATACAAATCTTAATATATATTCTACAATTACGCATAAAATAAACTGTCATATATTGTTTACACGTGATGTACTAAAATTTACTATCATGGACAAAAGTTAAGCACACATATAAACATAACAATGCATGAATAGATACATGCAAACATACATGCATACATACATACATACATACATACATACATACATACATACATACATACATACATACATACATACATACATACATACATACATACATACATACATACATACATACATACATACATACATACATACATACATACATACATACATACATAAATACATACATACATACATACATACATACATACATACATACATACATACATACATACATACATACATACATACATACATACATACATACATACATACATACACACACACCCACACATACACACATACATGCATGCATACATATCTACATACATACATGCATGCATACATATCTACATACATACATATATACATACATACATACATACATACATACATACATACATACATACATACATACATACATACATACATACATACATACATACATACATACATACATACATACATACATACATACATACATACATACATACATACATACATACATACATACATACATACATACATACATACATACATACATACATACATACATACACACACACCCACACATACACACATACATGCAAGCATACATATCTACATACATACATGCATGCATACATATCTACATACATACATACATACATACATACATACATACATACATACATACATACATACATACATACATACATACATACATACATACATACATACATACATACATACATACATACATACATACATACATACATGCGTGCGTGCGTGCGTGCGTGCGTGCGTGCGTGCGTGCGTGCGTGCGTGCATGCATGCATGCATGCATGCATGCATACATACATACATACATACATACATACATACATACATACATACATACATACATACATACATACATACATACATACATACATACATACATACATACATACATACATACATACATACATAGCTAATATTAAGAAACAATTGTTGCACACGTTCTATTGTGGCAAAATAGTACATAGAACCACTGATGTAGAAAAGACACTGGCCACTTCTTGTAGGTTGGTTATGTGTTCTGTATTGTAGCAGAATGTTACAAAATTCAATCCTTGATACCATCCAAGAACATTCTTTGATTATCATAACTTACTTTATATATTCCTTTATCAATGTACTAGTAGCAAGATTACACATATAGCGGGCACTGTTGCGCATAATGCAATCAAAATAAGCTGACTGTCACATAGTTACAATATTATCTAATGAACAGACTAGGGAACCAGTCTGGTAATAATGTCAGAAACGTAATGGTGGCTTGTTATGAAACAATTCGTTATAAATATTGGCGGTTAAGTTACAAAACAATGGTAGTTGATGATTGGTCGCAGATGTTTCGTTAGATAAATATAGTCCAATTTAATCATAAGCGTGCTATTTTGATAATAACGAGGAAAGTGTACTACAAAATTCTCCGAACAATCGCACTTTGTTGTAGCTGCCATATACTGTAATAATTAAAATAAAAACAATCACAATTGTAGAATTGTTTTACAAATATTCTAAGCAATTAAGAAGAAACATTTGAATGAAAATATCGGCATTTCAATTTAAGTTTTACTGTGTAAGATTATCAAAATCACTGAATAGTTTAAGGATGTAATTTCCTCATTTGGCCAATCAATAATTGTAAATAATGTTCTATCGTAATACATGATCACATTAGTTTCTTCTTTGTTGCAATAATTTAACACCTAAAATACTGACAAAAAAATGCTTGCCCGTAAGAATCTTCTTTATTATTCTCAATATTTAAGACAACACTGGATGCATAACTGACGAAATCCTCGTATATTCCTTTGTTTTCACCACTGCTTTAGCTTCTGATGTTAGAGTCATCATGATCAAATCGTACAAAAATCTGACAACATTTCTTCCCTTTGATTGGTCGCAGAATGCTGACACGCATCAGGAAAAGACGTGCATTGAAAATGCATCATTTGATAAAATTGTGTTACACACGAAAAACTGGAGTCACTTTGTACGACTTACTGAAACTTTATAAATAATGCTCTTTAGGCTCAGATATTCATATTTTGCATCCCTTTATAGAAACACAAATGCAAAGAACATTTAAGAAATATTTATATATATATATATATATATATATATATATATATATATATATATATATATATATATATATATATATATATATATATATATATATATATATATATATATATATATATATATATATATATAAATATATATATATATATATATATATATATATATATATATATATATATATATATATATATATATATATATATATATATATATATATATATATATATATATATATATATATCAAACGTTGTTTGTTGACGGCCGTAGACAAGTTTAAAGAACGTAGCCATAAATAACACCGAGAGGGAGTGCAATAAAGTTTGCACACAGCGAGTTGGGGAGGAGAAACTACTCGTCGATGGAAAGGCAATTGCTTCGTTGGCTGAGAAGACATGTTCTATCATGACAATATCATGACAGAAATGGAAATACAGTGGTACTTTGTTTCTCTAATTGTATATGATGATATTTAGAAATCTGAGGCTTAAACTTTAAATCCAAATGGTCAAAATCTACATATTTTTTTATTCATGGTTATTATTTGCCAAGAAAGAACAAAGAGAACAAATCTGTTCAATACTAATAGATTTTATATCATTAAATTATGAAGTTAGGAAGGAACAAATTTAAAATCAAATAAAGCAATTTTTCAAAACTGCGTTTTTGTTATTTAATAATTAAATTTTAGTTAGTAATTTTCATCAATTTATTTGTTTGTTTTTTATTTATTTACTCACATCTTGTTGTCAATGCAAATATATGTAAGCTGAATTTTACTACCCACCCAACCCCCAGTCATTTTTGAAATGTATTACCCACCCCACACCCAGTCAATTTGAAATGTATTACCCACTCCACTCCCAGTCAATTTATATAGTCAAGTGGAAAATCCGATTCATTCAATACCAATATGTACCACAAACAACATTATGCCTTTCATTACCACTTGTTACTAGCATCATATTTATTTTCTGATCAATAATTTAAGTTGCAGGAAGTTTTAATAAAAACAATAAATACTGGCTATATACAGATATATACAGGTACTATGAGACCAGCTGAATACACTTCCTTTCTCTGCGCAATGTCTAGCTGATAAATCTTTAGGGCAGTAATCATTGGGTGTTTCAGACTGCTTCAATATGTTTGCATGCATTAAATTAATGCAGACCTTATTTACTAATATGGACATCAATTATGTACACATAATTTGATTCATTTTAATAACAGGTAAATTAATTAGTTTTCGTACATAATTGATATATGGTCAAATGTCTGATGATGAATTAAGATTTCCAATAGATTATGTAAGGCACAAAAGTGCGTAGTGAATGTTTGCGAATAACAATGTTAACAACTTTTGCGTATTGAACATAGAAAGTTATCGTTATTCTTTCTAGTTCTAATAAAAGTATCTTGTAGGAAATGTTTATTTTTGCACGTTGCCTTAATCCAGTGTTTCCCAAAGTGTGTTACCTGTATCACAGACTGGTATGCGAAAGGGTTTCAGGTGGTACCTGACAGAATATAAATCACTAATATTCGCACAAAAAAGCCCACTACGGCACATGGAGAACGGGTTCGCAGAAAGTGCCAATCTCCGAAAAGGGGTATGAGAATGCTAAAAAAATATGAAGCACTGCAATAATCTATTAATAACTGATAACTGCAGGAAATTGTTGTGTTAATATTTTGTGGTTTTGATGTCTTGTGTGAAAGTGCTGATTTTTGTCCGTAGACTCAAGTCAAAAAATAACTTTTCATAATAATAATAATAATAATAATAATAATAATAATAATAATAATAATAATAATAATAATAATAATAATAATAATAATAATAATAATAATAATAATAATAATAATAGATCACACTACTGTGAATGACTGACCTGTTTTCCAGCCTCTCTCATGAACTGTTTGGCACCATCATCCCATATCGCTGGAACAGTGATAACCCAGTGAATGTCCGTATTATTTATGTCAGAATCTGCCGCTTCCAGGCTATTAAGCAGTTGTGATTTTAGGTACTTGATTGCCTCTGCAAAACCTTCATGGCTCACATTTTGTGTCCTCGGTCATCAATAAGCTCCATTTGTCTTCTGATTTTCTGATTATTTTGTCAAATAAATATAGAAAATAATTCTCACAAAATGGTGAACAGCTTTAAATGTTACAGATGTAGCACACTATGAACAAAGTTATGCTCAAGATTTCCTGAAATAGCTATTTAAAGCACCCATTATATATATATATATATATATATATATATATATATATATATATATATATATATATATATATATATATATATATATATATATATATATATATATATATATATATATATATATATATATATATATATATATATATATATATATATATATCAAAACATAAACAAAAATAAACAAGAAGATGATTTTGCTTTTTTTATTTTTGCTAACTTTACATGCTCATTATATACGCCAAGCAGGATTAACCCATAAGCTAATAACACTGTAGACTTAGGCTCAATAATTTACAGGCACTACTTTCAATATTTAACTAGCAGCTGTGCGACGGTATAGCGGCCATCGGAAACATTTTGTCTCATTAATTTGCTTTGATAACTTTATAATTCTTTTTGCAATCAATAATACATAGAGGATCTCAAACGGGTAATGATCTAATATTGAATTTATGAAACGAATTGAATAATGTCTACCTTTTGTGAGCCTCATAAATTTAATATTAGATCGTTAACCATTTGAGATTCTTTTTATCACGTGTTTTATTTCAGTGGAAACTAGTTAGATAGAAAAAAATCCGAATAATTTCTTTCATTCTGACAGACGGTGCACCTTTCATTTGTGGTGCATAAAATATAGCCCAACAAAGCTTAACTGGTAAAAGTAGATTGTGTTGTTTTACAAACTATAAATCAAAGAAAAAGCTTCCATCTGAATAAACAAAACATTTTATAACGACAAAATCACTTTTCAAAACAAGAATGATCAATGTGATGTGATGCTGCCACATTGTTTGATACAAGACACGGTATAGTAGATCGACGACAGAGTACACGTTTACCATAAAATTTAACTTTCAGAACTTAACGTTACATTATTGCGATTTTTATGTGAAACAGGATTATCGGATGAAAAACGTCTCACATTTACTGCAACGCATTTGTAACCGAATATTTCCATTGTTTGTTTTGGGACAATAAACTGTACATAAGACGTCAGTAAATTTATTTTCATGTCGGATTTACATCCCATATATGCTAAGTAAAGATGCTGTGGTAGGATAAAGTTCTGTCAGTTCGGAGACTCATTTATAACCAGATTATTCTGTGAACAGAGGTGAGTTTGTTTACTTCTTTAAGTTAACATCTAAACCACGCTTGCATATACTGGTATTATATATATATATATATATATATATATATATATATATATATATATATATATATATATATATATATATATATATATATATATATATATACACGCGTCTCATCCCCGTCCCGCCCCGCTCCCAGTTATAATATCAAAAATGTGAAACTGCACGCAATGTAGGGAAGGTCAGCTCAAGAAATAGGCATTGTAGTACATGATTGCATTGCATTGCCTCGTTCACATCAATCATGTAATTTTTGAAGGCCGCTATATTTGTTTAACACTTAGAATAGGCTCTAAAAAAGTTAAAAACTTGGACAGGTCAAGTAGATTTATTTTTGCACCACATTCAGCAAACAACCCAACATTAAGCCGTTTTGTCAGTTGAACAAAACACTCTCTGAACTTTCCGCAAATGATCATAGGTCAAAAAATAATAATAATAAAGTGCAATAATAATAAGAAATACTACAAATCAAATAACGTCATTTGCACATCACACTTAATTATAGCGTTCACTATCGCAACTTGACTGAATGGCCTATTCTTGACGGAAACATTTACAGGTTTCATTTTTCACCTCAGAACTTGCTTTTACTGAGCTATTATAAAGCAAACACCATAAATGTATGATAATGTTTGTTCATGGCTTCATGTTGCTTAAAATATTTGAGCACGTGCATGAGTATCTTCCCTTTTCGCACTGTTGCATTCTTTTAAAAGACTTCGAAGTTCATACTACATCCGAATATATCACTGTTTCAAAGCAGTATTACTCAGGCTAAACTAAACCTTAGTACATTATCTTTGAACATTGGTACAGATGTACTTGGACTTAATCCGATTTCATGCATATTAATCACAAATTGAAATCAAATCAAAACCAAATATAAATAATCAGACTTTGAAAAATCTTTTGATGTATCTCATTGTGATATTGTCAATATTTTTATATGCATTTAATTAGTATTATCTGTTAATTAGTTTTAATCTGTTTATATTTTCATTATATGATATAGATAATGTAAACATGTATGGCTGACCTTTCCAAAATCAGTGAAAGTTATGTAAACAACATTATTTACCTTTCTCTGACAAATACATATTAAAAATATTATCGTAAACTGAGTTAATGATATTTGTATTTCATCACATATCCGTATCTTGTCTACATTTTGTTTGTCATATGCTTTATGGTAAAAGACCTAATCGTTTTAGAACAATCTTTTGATCCTTATCCGGGTTGTCTTTTTATGTCTTAGCTTTCTTATACAGTCTTGTTACTGGATAAAGATTATGTATGGAAACAATAACAAACGAAGCAGTCTTATTGTTGTGTCCAGTATTTATTCTTGAAGTTTACAAAAAGTGGTCGTTGTCGCATTGCGTGTCTGCAGCATTATGCCCCAGTGCTAGATATCACTATAAGCTGCCACAATGAAGACATCGTAACGACATGACTGAAAATTTGTTAAAGCTACGTTAAAAATCCAAATCACACACACCGTTTTCCATCTTTTCTGTTTCTTTGTTTAAGACCATAGAGTCGTAACAATACATTGTGACGTCTGCCAACCGCTACCTCGTAAGGTCGTTAGCCCTGAACTTCATCACAGCAAGTAAAGAAATCCTGATTTTTTCCCTCCTGTGCAAGAAATAAAATCTTCACATAGCGTACTAAAGCAATTGCAGAAAATGATGTATGAAGAGAGTGGGATATAATTATCAAATCGTATTGTTTTCTCCAGGTGTCCAATAAAGACTTTGGTCTAAAATGGACAGCGTGATTCGATTGCATATTGTGAGAAATATATATCATCTCAGATTGGGAAGAAGAGATACAAACTACTAACGAATGTGGTTTATTGATGCTATTCGGATACATTTTCGCTTCATCCGTTAAGACATCTGTGACATCATCGATATTATAACGCCAAACTGTACATGACGTCAAAAGACAACAGATTTGCATGCAACTAAATTGTTCTTACAACATTCTTCCTAAATTATGTAAAGTTGTCTTTTGTTTGCATCAACGGTGTGAATTTTCATGTTTTAGTCTCATTAAGTACTATTGTTATCTTAGTCATAACTTTCAATATTCGTGCTCATTTTTTCCGAGGCCCTGGTTTGTATTTCAATTGAAAATTAATGAAAACCGAAAGGCCGAGGTTGCTGTCAAATCAAAACACCATGTCTTTTCTACAAAATAACATCTCAGATGTACATTGACGAAACGATACGGCGTAAAATAAGGGAAAATCAACAGAAATGGTGGAAAATTCTATCACGCGCAGAAGAATGGTCGATAAATGGAACCATACCAAAGTTATTATAATACATTTGTGGAAATAGCTGCACAAGTTCAATGAAAGAAAATCAACTTGTAAAGTCATGTTTGAAAGAAGAAACTTAGGAATGTTTCGAGTCAGTATTATGTGTTAGTCATTTTATTCGATTCGCCAGTAGCAAACGCTATGATGGTGTGTAATTTTCACATGTTGTCATTTGGTAAACAACGCACACACACACACACACACACACATATATATGATGTGAACAGAACATCTGTATTTGGGAGATGTTTTTCTTATCATCGGCGGCAAGGTTCGAACTTATTCCGATTGTTCATCGCACAAGTTGACTGACAGCGGAAATTCTGTCTGAACGGACACAGAGAGGTGTCCTTATAAAATTACGGAATAAATTAGTACATCTTTAAAGCCAGCATGCAGCTTTTACAAGGAGATTTTATCTATATCTTTATTTAAAAGCTTTAACTTGTATTTATTCTAATATTTGTAAAGGATCTTAAATATATATCAGTAATTAAATGATACTGTATCAATCCTTGAGCATGTGCTATTTGTATCTAGATCTCCATTAATATCCTTTTTAGATTTTGTTATTCTTTGTTTGATAATGGGGAAATGAAACGATTGATGTATATATTTCTGAAATCTGTAAATCAGTCGTTTATAATATATAAATAACATTCATCATAAACTGTTGTCAGGGGACTTTATGGAATTATGGCTTCGTCTCTTAAATGCCCCTTCAATTTTCTTAATATTTGGCACTCTTGGGACGGAAATCATTGTGTTTATTAGTCTTAGGTGTTTGGGTCATGATTAATTCACAGGGGATGAAATATTGATCCACGGCATTGAAGTGCAAATTGATAAGTCATGCCAATGCAAAGCAAGAATAACCATACAAGTGTGAAATATGAATCTCATAACTGTGTATTCCTTAGTTTGATTAGAGAGAGGGTAATTGTGTCTTAGCTCATTGAACAAATTACAATTGATTGTTAATGTTTCCTTGATTTTCTTAGAAATGTTGGCAAAATCGACCCCAAGCCAAACAGGTTAACAGTTCTACGCTTGTTCCTGAAGTGAAGCTGAGCCAGATGTTTTATACCCCTGGTGTGTTACAATGCAATATATTTTTTATGAGAGATGAAAACATGTTGCAAGCGTGCTCGCCTCAAAAGCAGCCAGTAACTTTGATACTGTACCGATCTGATTTGATGTAAGCAACATATATATGAACATATATGTAAATGCCACTCAGAAGACATGTAAATCAATAATAATTGTATTTCATTAAAAAAATTATAAATGATACACAGTATGTGCCAGTTTGCGTGTGTGTGAGTGTGTGTACATCTGTGTGTGTGTGTGTGTGTGTGTGTGAGAAAGAGAGAGAGAGAGAGAGAGAGAGAGAGAGAGAGAGAGAGAGAGAGAGAGAGAGAGAGAGAGAGAGAGAGAGAGAGAGAGAGAGAGAATACTTTTTGTGTATGAAGTTTCATCTTGAATCTCGAAAAATAAAACAAATCAACATGCTTGGCGTCTCCTGCGAGTTTTGCATATTTCTTCTCAGGTTCGTGACCGAAAGAGTGGAACTTTCCATCTGGTGTAAAAATGATTGTCGTTGGCATTTTTTCCTGCCCTCCATCCGGCCCTTTATTTGCATATATTCTGAAGGGATCTTTGTCGAAATCGTGCTTCAATGAATATGCATATCCAGAGTATGTGGTTCCAAAGTCAATGGCGGCCACAATGAGTTTTGTGGTAATGGAAGGTGCTATCTCTTGTTTAGGTGTTTTGGTTTGTTCGGGGATTCTTTCTGAGCTTGCTGACCGCATGTCCAAAATGCTGTACATTAAAAAAGTATAGAAACGCAAATAAATTTTATACGGACAAACAGGTTATTTAAAATCCTACAATTGTCTTAGACATATGAGTAAATAGATATATATTCAGCATTACTATATGTCTACAAATGAATGTAATAGCCATTGTCTTTCTTTTTTTAGATTACGAGCAAAGATATGAAAATGAAACATGTGCAAAAATATCCGTATGCCTGAAAAAGTTATTATTATTATTATTATTATTATTATTATTATTATTATTATTATTATTATTATTATTATTATTATTATTATTATTATTATTATTATTATTATTTATTTATTATTATTATTATTATTATTATTATTATTATTATTATTATTATTATTATTATTATTATTATTATTATTTATTATTATTATTTATTATTATTATTATTATTATTATTATTATTATTATTATTATTATTATTATTATTTATTTATTTATTTATTTATTATTATTATTATTATTATTATTATTATTATTATTATTATTATTATTATTATTATTATTATTATTATTATTATAGAAAACATTTGGGCACCTCTCTGGTGGCCTAAGTGGTTAAAGCGTTCGCCTCAGATGGGAGATGGTGGGTTAGAACCCTGGCGGAGTCATACCAAAGACTTATCAAAATGGTACTTGCAGCTGTCTCACTTGGCGCTCAGCATATAGAGGTTACAGTTAGAATTAGTGGGGCATGATGCTATATGATGCCTCAGTGCTAGATATCACTATAAACTGCCATACTGCAGACTTCGGCGTGATATGACTGAAAATGTTTCAACGTAGCTTAAAAATCCAAATCACACACACACACACACACACACACACCATTTGATATAATTTTGCATTACATTATTAAACTTTACATTGCTTTCTTTGGCTTTATGGTCTTTATTTGGTAACAATCAACCCCTACATCTTCACCAACAGACATGTACCTTGTTAGTTTAGCAATGTTTACTACACTATCAACCTATCAGAATCAAATCTAACAATACATGTATGTACTGAACAGCAGTTCTTTTTGGTGAGGTGAGATTGATATATCTAACGTGTACTTTCTCACACAAATACATGACATTCTACGTACATCTTGAGGATAAAATTCATATTTGGATGGTTTGGCTTCTTTTTCAGTGAAAAAGACACATTGAGAGTGGAGACTGGTTCAGTTATGAATGGTTGAATATGATGTTAATTCATACAAGTTTGTAGCTTGGGCCTCTAAATTCAAATTGGTTGCTGACGGGGCACGGGACAGCGATTCCATTGAACATTTTATGTACAAAGTGGCAACATTTTACAAATGGTGCATTATTCCTGAACTGATCTGAAATTTATTTTTCCTTTTTCAAGACCTAGGATGAAAGTTTCAGCCCTACAAATTGATACAAATTCGTCATGGAAGGAAAATCCACGTATAAACTGAATATATATTTGATGGTATTTGGGTGTCACTAAAACCCGAATCTCTCTCTCCATTTTAATGTCAAATACACTTTTGCACCAAGCAAGCGAAATAATTGTCACTGATGCAAGTAGACTACAAGCACAATATACCTTAACAGTGATATGCATTTTATACTTTGAGTGGCACTGAACCATGACCCTCAAAACGTTTGGTCTTTTTAAGCAAATTTAAATATAGTTCATATATGATATGGGGTGGGGTAAAATGCTTTCAAAAGTATGTCACTATTCTTGCCTTAACATCTTGAAGCAAAATTAGTCTTATCGTTGTGGTCAATTTCTCATTTGGGTGTAATTATGTATTTAAATTATGACTGGTAATATAAAGTACTCATCAGTAATACTCTTGGACAGAAACGTTAATTTGGAATTAAAGTGAATTCATGGTAGAACATTTGTGGACTATCATTGTGATACACGAAAATACTGTTAGCACATCGCTATAATCTGGGCTACTAGCACATTAGCATGTTAAATATTACATGCACAAGTACACATTTAATATGGACCATATTTTGGATACCAATCGGATTTCAACTGGAACATTAAACAGTTCGACTTGTGATCAACTATTAAGACTATTTGTGATAAAATTTACCGTACTGTAAGTTATTTTAAAATTTTCATTTTGTATTAAAAAAAATAAAGTATTTGTTGAATTTTACAGAACTTGTTCAGTTTCGATCTTTTCTGTAACTTAGTTACGGCCACAAAATCGTAAAAAAAACTTTGGAGATCGTCCAAGGGTTACAAATTTCTTTAAAATGTTTCCAAAAACCCTGTCTTTGAAAAATAAATTAACTTTGTTTCAGAAGTTTCTATTTCCCAGGTAAATTACATGGTGTAGTGACCAAGAAGGGAGCTTAAAATTTTACGTTATACAGTCCGTAGTCAAGCTTGTTGTACTATCTGCTCGACCCATGATTGTATGTGAGAAGGCTTGTTCGTAGCTACCCGTATGTCCGTGTTTCTTACCAGGGTTTTGGTTATTTCTCATCTTTGTCTGCTTTTCTCTATGACAGCGTGCTTATCACTAGCACCAGAACTGGCTTTTTAGATTTTGCTATTAGAGAGAGACCAACACCTTCTGTGAATACTAACTTCGCTACTTTTGCCTTGATTGTCACACATGCGCAGTACCAGACCAACCCAGCCACATTAAGATGCTGATACTTGCGTTGCTGCGACTTGAAGATATTTGGTTGATATTAGTTTGTTGTTTACTTTAATGATTCTTTACGAAGCTTATCTATGAGGCTACGTCAGTGATAGGCTGGACTGATGAAACGTCTACTTTAATGATTTTGTACCTGACCACATTGGCTATGTAAACGATTTTGCAGAACTACTGGCAGTCAGGCCTATATGATTGATTGTGACTATACTACATAACTGCATAAGCTGAGTTTTAGTTTCTGTGCGACTACTGCAGGGATATGATTATTGATCGCTATTTATTTTGTATAAATTATTACACTTTACAAAATTTTATTTTTACTGTATATATTGACTGTGACTGTGACATAGACTTTGAAGGCATAGTAATACATTATATAAGTGGCAAACATTTTACATATTGTTGAGTATATTATCTTGAAAGAAGATATGATTATATCCAATTCTGGGATTATATTACCAGTGAAAGGATTATTTTCAACGTTACATAAAAGATTAAATTATCGTTTTGCTTAAATGCACTATGCTGGGTTGTCAAAATCAAACATTCGCAAATGTATGCAGTCAGCGAGACACAAAATCAACGGCAATTCTATATACCTTGCACTGAGAATACTTGGGTCAAAGACTATTACTGGAACACGAGTAACTAGCAAATACGAGGTCGACTTATATTGGAAAGGAACGGGTATGTAAGGAATGGGTTGGCCACAAACGATTATGCAGTAAACATCCTATGTGGCTTGAGTTTGAGAAACTTGTTTTCCTATATCTAACCATAGGTGAAGATAGGGCCACGCCAAAGGGAAAGAGAGATTTGTCTAGATAATTTCAAAATAGTTGTTGCCAAAATCTACGAGGATAAGCACAAACAAGAGGATGTGCATCATAAGAAAGAAGATTAACATTATTTCTCAATATCAGAGGAGGAACCAACCAAACAGGGACTACACCTTAATGATCGTTGACCCAAACAACTAAAGAGTCTACGACAACCAAAGACTTCAAACTCGTAGGGTTTAAATGTGTCTGTGGAAAAACACAGGTAAATAACTTGATGATCGGTTGGAAAGACTAGAACAATTTCGCATCTATACCTCATCAACGATATCATGGATATGAAACGATTCTTTTTATGATGAACGAACTCTTTGAAATCATCACTCTTGCATACAACACAGGTGATGAATTTTCAATCAGTTTCCATGGCAATGTTTCCTGTTGTACATAAAATCAATGTCGCTATGCACCATGCCGCTGCAAATACAACTCAGAGCATTAGCTCGTTGCATATAATATTGTGAAGTAAACTTTTATGTGATTTTCTCTACATGAATCACCTCAGGGAAATGACGCGCACTGGAGATTGTAGTAGCGTTGCTGCGCTTGTACTACAGTTGGCCTAATATCTGATAACGACCGTAAACCGTTTATATTTGTAATAGATGACTGAGTGAATTCCCTGGCAAGAAGTTGCACTTTCCGATGGCTCGCACGACATTAAATCGAAAAATGAAGATAATTCATACCACAATTGTAGAAAAAGGTGATCGGATATTGATTGCTAGGAATCAAGATGAGCACATATTGGATCCCAACTAAGAGATCTTGACATTACAACTGCACATTAGAGATCGACCTAATCTTTAATGACAATCTTAGTTGGAAGCGTGATACCAATACGTGTTTTTTAACGTAAGAAATACCGATGGTAAGATATATTATGGAACTGTCCTTTCGAATGTTGTAGAATGACTGTTCTTAAGTGTTTTAGATGTAGTCGCTGCCTTGTCTTCGCCCGCTGACCAATCACTAAACAAATGTTATATGAGAGTCGCTGACATCATCATAATCATTACGTAATATTATAAAAAATCGAAGGTTTGATCAGCTCCGTCGTTTTAAAATCGGATACAACAACTATCTGATACAGTCAGTATAATTACAAAAGAAGCTGTTCACCCAAGCATAACTGATTCAGTGATTGTAACTGTGGAATTTTGAAAAGGATTAAAGTGGTTTACGGAGCCAGGACGGAAGCGGTAACTAAACCGTATTAAACGAAACCGGTAAGGTATCATAAAAGGCAAAATTTGAAGGATCATGTACCCACATTTGTCATAAAATGCCTAAAAAGGGCTTTCAATATTATTTGTTCCTTAAATAAGATACTCTTAAAAATGACGCCGACATTTATATCTGTATGATACATCTGATAATTTCTCCAGTGTAAGGCCTTTGTTGTAAGGCCATCTGAGCAACCGATAGATGATTGATACAAGCAAACAATCAGAATTCTGATGATTATGCTTAGGCTGGATTTTTAAGCACATTAATCATGACATTACTTCAAGCACTGGTCGTTCATGGGCAGGATCAAAATATTAAGATTTTGTTACGTTGTAGGTGCTTATATGATTTCATTGAAACCCAAGGGCCTGAATAGACAATCTGTGGTTGAATTGCACGTTCATGCACATGTAACTGAAGTCCTCTGTGGAAATTACGGCATCAGGCCCCCTTCATTGGTCATTACTGTATTACGGCATCAGGCTCCCTTCATTGGTCATTACTGTATTCTCTCTGAAAAGATGCCCTTTTTGAAGGGCGGAGGTAGTTGAATGAGGCGAGCTGAAGTGCCTGTGGAAAACATTTATTTGTGATTGTGTACTATGACATTGTAAATAAAATAATACAAAACAACGAAGTTAATATTGACCTTAGTCCAAAGCAGCTTATGAAAATATTAAACACTATACAAAGCAATTGCAGGTCACACTGGCGCTATTTTTGATTCAGCTAACTGGAATTTACCACATATAGTTAACCCCAAAACAACTAAACCAGCTAAATGCGGTCAAGCAAAGTCACACATTGGTCACATTAAAATTATTTTAGCATTATTAACTGCCGCGGCCCCTGCGGTTGTGGAGTCGTTCCGTTAGTTTGAATTGCATCCAGGATGGCTTTGATAAAGGCGATTAGAGACCTTATAGCCTTTCGTAAGAAAACTAAAGAGAAAAAGCCATCCATTGCAAGGTACAACTCACAGAATTCCCAACAGGACGAAGTCTTTGTCTACCCGGTTCAACTTTCAAAGACCGTCAACCAATCCTGACTTACTCTATATAATAAAGTTAAGCATGCCTTTGCGTGGCGTTTTAATGCGGAATAAACTTCCATGGATGATCATTATTGACATATTAACGTCAATTCAGCAACATTACATGGGGAATCTTCGGTTGCACGCAAAATTATCTATTCAATTTTGACTTGTTCTTGCTTGAATCAACACGTGACGTGTTGATTATTTATTTCAAGGTGGACAACGTCATCTACCTCTGTTTTAACAAACTCGGCAGGACGGACCAATGCGTCTACATATTGTTAAAGAAGGTTTGAGTGTGCTTGAGTGTCCTTCAATACCACAAGCAGTTACTGGCTTTTCTTTGGCAGTTAGAAAGGACGCTTGATAGTACCAGAAATGGCTAATATTAACATTACTTACTTTACTCAGCCCGACTCAACGCTGATGTGGATCTGGTTTGACACCAAATTTTGCCAGACTTGTTGCTGACGTGATCGTGATTTTTCAAGACCAATCTGGAAAACTTAGATGCTTTAGAGTAAATGTTCAAGATTTTGTTTTAATTCTGCGAGGCGCTATAATAAAATATCTGGCCGAAATCTGAGAAATTGATGGTGGAGGATAATATATTCTGATATATCGTTTGATTTTATCATAGATTACGTCATTCTAAAGATCACATAGATGCTATCACAAATATCCAACATAATGATATTATTTAAAAATACCAAAATCTGCTTGCTATTGAAGGAGAGTAAAAACTGAAAAATGTAATAACAACTGGCCGAATTGTTTTTACATACTTTGATGTGTTTTATAAGCCTAAACCTCAGGATCGTATTTATTTATCGCACCCAGTTATTATAGTGGATTCAGTCAGTTGAAAAGCAGCAGTCTGTCTGGTTTACAAGCAATAATAATTAACGAGAAAGACACCTGTTTTTCAAAATCTTTCATTTATACCACATCGGGCGACCAGTGATGTCAACACCCATAATAATTTTGTTTCACTTGTCTGCGAGTATTGGCTTCAAACTTAAGGTATTAAAATAACGCTCGTATATACTAAAAAATAATCTTTTCATGAGCCAAATAGAAATCGTCAATTGTGACAGCCGTAATGTACCAAATCTAATGAAATAATTTAATTAGCTCACCACGACAATTGGTCACGGAATGCAAAGCTAGGCATTCAAACACTAAAGGATTGTTTCTACAACGATGAAGTTGAATTCGTGGAGCAAATTGAATGAATTCAAGTTAATTTTGTTTAAACAACATTGACTCAGCTGGGAAAATAAATATTTCCAGTGTTATTCAACAGAGACATACTTGTCCGTGTAAAACAAAATTTAAGTAAAAAGGAGAACGATTGCTGCTTACAATAAGCACGGGTACAATGATTATGGTTCTATATGAACGTGACACTAGACGCCAAAAACTACAAAATTGTCATGGCCTTAAATATTCCATATGCATTTATTTTCTATGATCGTATGGCAGTTGTACTAGTAAATAAGGGCGATTTGTCGAATGTGCGACTTGCACCTGATCAAAGCCAGCTTGTTCATCAATTATACATCACGGTTTCATTATTAAGAGAAGTACTGTTACTAGGCAGGGGGATATTGCTTGACCGTGCGGTGTCAAAACCCTGACGCGAATCCCGCTAGAAGTCATAAGTTTACCCCAAATTTCCAAAGACTTCTATACAACTTCACTTGTAAGTTGGAAAGCCGACGTGTTCATTCTATATATAAATTTTACTCTAATCAATGTAAGACCACATTATTTTACAACTTGTCAAGTAACCATCAAACGCAAATCCACATAATTTTTCTATATTAACTTTCTGTTCCGCCAGTAGTTCACACCGTAGAAACTCTACAACTATCACTTACAGAGGGGACTATTTTAACTGCGCCACCTGAGGCCAATCCATCTACTGTTTCAAGGCATATCACACCAGTAAAACTACGTCCCATTTGTCACCATGACGACATAAACGGTATCTGCCGAGTCCCTTCTCATTTATTGCATTGTGCAATTTACCGGTTTCCTGTCTTAAATACTGCCACTGCAGTCACAACGCCAATGTACACCACTAAATTTTATAAAGTACTATATCATGCAGATTGGGTCTGAAATCGTTACTCATTGACCATGGCATCTTGGAAACTCACTAACACTGTCTCTCCGTAACGTTTGCTCCAAATAATTGACTAACATTTTCGGGCTAAGGAATATTTTCCCCGTTGCACCAAATTCCAATAATCAAACAAGTAATCACAAACCTAAGAATTGCTTAAATGGGGCGCTACACTCAATGCTCATGTCCTTAATTTTATTACAGTACGATGATAGACTTTCAATGTTACTGACGTAAAAATAATAGTTGAAGAGGAACAAAAGTTGCAAGACCAAATCAACAAAAATACCTTTGTTGCTCATAAAATATGTGTTCATGTCTTTTCATTGATGCAGCTATCAAAATCTAAAATCCATATTTTATGTTATTTATACATATTTTGGTATGCAATGTGTACATGGGCCGTTGACCTCGTTCATAAATAGTCTTTCTCTTGGGTTTTTCTTTGCTTGCACAGGCATAAAAATGATTTACCATTACTAGTAAATAAACCAACAGTAAGGGATGTCCTTAACATAACTAAACTGTAAATAAATTTATGAACACACCAGTATTGGGAGTGGGGGTGGGGGTGAGCGTGCGAAGTGTGGCTAGCACTGGGTGACACCATCAGAGGAATAACAGCAAAATGACTGTCTATAACATTTCTGAACTTTCGTGTAGGAAAGAGGTTCATTGGGATGACACCATGAGTGACCACAATGGGTGACACCAATCCTTGTGACGCTACTGCAAACCAATCATATTTTTCATCGAAACAGTCCGTATTACATCCTTTGTGATAAACTATGGACATAATACAGAAGGGGACAATTGCTTGATTTATGGTATGAAAGAGTAAATGTTAAGATTTTCAATAAAATCATATAAAATATTGCCTTACCTTTAATTAATTCTCACGCAGTTTTTAAAAGCCATAAATGCTACTTGAGACACATGACACATAAATTCAGTGACATGCATACTACTTCCTGTACCAGTGCATGTAAAATGAACTTTGAACGTGTTTGGACTATCATATATTTGCAACCAATTATCATACCCAGTGCATAGTCACCTTTGAATCCGTCAATATCATATCAGGGGATGTAACAAATGATATATACAGTTTTTGTTCTGTTGTCCTATAATTAAAAATGGCACTTAAAAAAAAGAATGACGTAAAAAAAAAAATTTAAAAAAAGAACAAATCGAGAATTATTGGCTTTGAAAGTACACACACGTATACCTAGACTACGGATGTAATATTTTAGCCTTGACGCTCTGTGTCATCATGTGCATACACTACTTCGTATCCTACAGTGAAATTTTACTTATCTCCCTTTTTATTGTAACATTACTTAATGCTTTACAAGACTCACCCACAACACTATCAAAACAGAACAGAACATTATATTATAAAGCACCATACAATACATAATACTGCCGGAGTTGTAGAGAGAGAGAGAGAGAGAGAGAGAGAGAGAGAGAGAGAGAGAGAGAGAGAGAGAGAGAGAGAGAGAGAGAGAGAGAGAGAGTTACCAAAATATATCTTGTTTTTGAACAGTATCGATATTTGGAGAGGATATTGTAATCGATCTATTTTTAGAATGTCCTCCGATCAACTACTTTGAAGAGCTTGTCCAATGTCCAATGTCATATCAAGTTTACCTCATGTAAAATCTAAACATTCACATGTCCCGTTTATAACCACACACAACCTATTTTTAGAAAAGCTTCATTCATACGAATCCTGTAAAGTATTTTATGTGAATATTCTATGTACTTCGTGATGTATAAGGTGACATATGAAGGACCGTAAATTATGATTTTATGTGAAATTCATATAGAACATGACATGAAATACAAATTACTTCATCGAATATCAACATGAAGTCTAACGTTTGGTTGCACAGCTTATAATCAGGTTGCCTTTAGCAGCCTCAACGCCCTGGTGAGTGAAAACATGGAATCTGCCAATATTTAGCTTCATTCTAGCTACATACACACGTTTATTTTTCCAGACTCCTATACAATCCCCATTAACTCAATATCTTAAAGCCCTAAGTAATAATCAAAGCTGTAGAAAAGAAAACAAAATCAAGGAAAAATTATAATCGTTACGTGTTGCAAGTACTAAATTGTGGGCGTCGCTAGCCACTTGTTTTATTTTTAAAAAACAATCACATCTACCCCATGCGGTACTGCAGATCAAGAGATTAAAGTCTCAATCAAAGCAAGTAATGTTGTCTTATATATTTTGAAGTATTTGATAATAACAATGGTAATGAAAATGACAATAGTTTATACGCCCATAATACTGCGTTACCACAACAATATTGCAATGACCTAGACTTTCATATTTATATAAATTTAACGTAAAGAGGCGAAAAAGAGTAAACAAAAGCAAGGGGAAATACAGCACATATAATAGAAATATGTAGGAAGATGAAACAGAACTAGCATTACATAGCTGTTATCTTCCACAGAGGCAGAGAACGAATAATATATTTATATTTGTTCTACTCCGTGACATACTAAAAAGACGTATTTTGAAAGTTGACATATTACATCAGGGTTCTAAGCATTAATCAGAGAACAAAAGATTTTGTTATGCATATTTAATGTTTATTGTTTGATTGACCTTTGAACTGCCGGTAGAAGATTAAGAATTATAGGATTATCACATAGTTATTATTTCATTGATTGTCGTTTATATGACAAAACTATTATTATTTATAGATAAACATATTTACTTGCATTTGACATCGGACTGGTCTTTTAGTTGGGGATTCTTGGTCTACTTGGTGTTTGCCATGTTCTTTACTAAACGTTTAGCAATAGACCTAATCATGTGACAACACAGAATGTTCTAGAAATTAACGTCCGGCCCTCATCTTTATCCTCTTATTGTGCCTTAGATTTAAACATTAATTTTGTTTATAAGACAAATACCAACCCATGTCTCACCATCTGAAGTGGAATAACTCTTTCAGATATGTTCAGTTTCAATTTGAGAGGATTTTAATTATTATTTAGAATTAAAATGTGCGCATTATTATTTCTCGCACTTAGTAACTATTTTGGGATGATAGTGAATTAATTTAGAGGCATTTAAAAGTATATTATTGCGATACATCAAGACTGTTGGCACAATAAACTATAAACTATGAAATGCTATTGGTATATCAACACATAATTACAATATTGTAACACATTTGGTAAAGCACTTGAATTCATTCCGAAGACACTATACTTTGGGACTGGTGATAGAACTAATATGACAATTTAGGATTAAATTTACAAAAGTGTAGGTTCTTTTAACTTTTGACTTTGTAATCGAGTGAAAAAAAGTTATTTGTTGAATTTCACAAAACGTCTTCTTTTCGCTCTTTTCTACTACTTAGTTTAATACCAAGGACCCGTAATAGAAAATCGGGGACTCGTCCGGGAGATTAATTTCCTTACAATAGTTCAGAAAACTCAAATTGTTTTAAAATTTCAATTCATTTTTGTTTCGGAACTTTCAAAAGAAGAGAGTAAATACAATGGAGAGAGTTAGAAGAAAAAGAAAAAGAAATTGAGAATGAAGAATGGGCAATGAAATTTATGACAGAGGTTATTAAAATGACAAACGGAAAAGTAATCTCCCCCTTGCACACATGTTAGTGCTTTATCTTACCAGACATATTAGGTTTGTATCCCAGTATTAAGAAAAGCGTAGATCAATATTTTCATGGTTTTTAAAGAAATGGTTAAAACCTGAAACGACTAAGGGGGAGTTTGTTTTTTTATTATTACAAAGTGTACTTATCTGTATTGCTTATCTACATTTCACACTCGGTACAGCAAATTACTAATTACGGTCTAGAACAGGAATGCATCCTAAATGGTTATGAGTCGGTACCTAAGGCATATCGACAAAAGGTTATGAGTTGTAGAAAAGATTCTGGACGGATCCATGCAGAATGTACAAGAGGAAAATAACAACTTTTTGATAGTTTGTGCTCAACTAAGGCATGGTAATCAAGATTATCAAAGATTCATACGACTGAAAGTAATTGAAGAGTTCAAGAACTTTATCTATATTAACGTTAGGACCTACCTTGACGTGCAAAATATCAAAACTTTAGAAAACTTTTCTTGTTCAGGTGATGACTGTTCCTTGACTCACAAACTTTCATTTGTCATTATGTCTTCTTATCATTAGTTTCTTGGTAAGGAACCAACTGAATAGCTTCCTACATGCAAACATTGTGAGAAGAAAGGTCACGTTGATTCAGATTGATACAGATTGAACAATTCACAATATAATCAATACACAGCTACTACAATTGCACTTATTTACAAAAGTTCAAAGTCAGGGCCATGTATTAATATCATTACATTGTTGGATTAAATATCCTTCAGTCTGGTTTTATTATGGAGACTTATGATTCATTAACGTTGAAAGATTCTAGATTACCTTATTTTTGATTCTGTCAAGCTTATCCATTTGAAAATATTAAGACACTGGAGTTTCTCCGAGTCTTTCATTATTCGATAAATGGCTTCAATTTGAGACAGGCGTCTTTTTCTTGTGAAAGTGTTCTTATTCAAAGAATAGGGAGCAGCTATATAAATGTTTCTATCCGTTGTGTATAATTTTCAACATACTTAGTCTCTAGACCCGTGACAGTCGGAGCGAAGATTTTCTTGCTCATTGAGGATATTAGAATTTTTAACATGCATGGACTTAGCTGGTGATGAAGTTAGGGTTAATCCACTTTTAACGTACAGATTTTGTTTGGATTCAAGGTCTATCCTATTGAAAACGAATTCCATGGTTTGTACACAGCTTAAGCAGTTAAAGAGTTGTCACAAAAAAGTGATATTTAGAATGATGTTGAGATTATTTCTTTAGCTGACACATTTAATGGCATGTCGTTTGATTAGGTAACGTTTGCTGCCATTACTAGCCAATCAAGAGGCATGGATCACAGTGGTCATTTTACTTCTCATTCGCTTATTCTAGTCAAACTGTCAAAAACAAATCACACGTTGTCGAACAGGAACAAGATCCTGTAATGTTTTGATTGTTTCAACAGACTTTTGACGATAACAAAATCAAATAAACACCAATTTGTTATTTTGTGGAACATAGGATCATGATCAGTAAATAGAGACCAACTGAGGAAATTCTTTTCTAGCCCATGAAACTCCCTGGATTGGTCATTTATGAATCAATATAATTTATTACAAGATATTGAATAGTTTTATTGTCAAATAATTAAAAGGAATATTTATAAATATTGTAGATCTTGTCACACATGTCACTGGCAGGAAACTCAAATCAGAGTACACCGCAAGCTCATCTTCAACCTATTCCTACATTCAACGAAGAATGTAACAGAATGATGATATAATTTATGTCCTTTGCTTATGACCACGTCATGCAGCCAACATATGTTGAATATAATATGTGTGTCAACAAGATATTCAGATGAAGTTCTTTTGTGGAATATTCACACTAACACCATAATAAATGCATTGATAGAATGTAGGTTCTTCTTCTACATTTTGTGGCTTTCTCAAACCTTATAAATCTGATCAAGGGTCCAATTTGATGTAAATTATCCTGCATGTTTTTCATGAATTAGACATACAACAGTTACAATTTTCTGCATGTAACATCAAGGTCAAGGAGATTTGAAAAGATTTCACTATCTGTTGGAGAAAATAATTAGGTCATACATCTTTCATAGAGTAAAAGATTGGGACCATGATGTTCATTTATTGTTGTTTGCTGTTAGTTAATTAGTTAAAGAATTGCTAGGATTTTGTCCTTTTGAACTAGTATTAGGACACGCTGTAAGCGTACCATTGGCGTTACTACAAGAGAACTGTCTTTCAACCAAAGTGTCAGACATTAATCTTCTTCTCTCTGTCGTTGATTTTAATATAAGATATTAAAGGCTTGTAAAGCAGCAAGAACTGACCTTTAGTCTATGCATTCTAAACTGACAATAAGGTATGACAGAAATGCAAAGGAGCGGAGTTTTCAGTCTAGCTATAGAGTTGCCATGCTTCAAAATTATCTTTATGCAAAGTATTGTGGTCATTATACATTGAAAATAAAGTTACTTAAAGTATATCATAACGCTCATTAGAAAGGAAAACAGAATAATCTTTGTCTTACAAATATGTTAAATTAGTATTTTGATAGAGATAGCACTGTAAGTAATTCAATCAGTTTAGTTGTACCTATATAACAGAATGGGATTAAAACGATGGTCTGAAATCGGATTGTAGTGGCCAAGGTTTATCCAATCTACTGAAGAATCAAAAATACTAAATAATCAGAACCCTTGACATGTAAATCCACTGATATAGCTGTTGTGAATATGAAAACTTGTTTGCAGATGTTCCATCATGAATAAATGTAATCTACTATGACGCTGCAATTTTACAGTAGCGACACAAGATTATTACAGGGTGAATCATCTCAGACAATGTTTGAGATAAAGAAATTGAATTGTTGGAGAATAATTTCATCGAACCAAGTAAAATTAACTGGAACTGACAATGCATTATATTGCTGAAATCTGATATAACTTTCTGCATGTGTCTTGCTTATAGAGAGGTGAAAAGTGTCATCGAAAAAGATTGACTTCAAATGCCCAAAATCGTTGAACGCATTTACAAAATTGGAAATGAAAAATATGTAATTAAGTCTGACGTTTGCAAATGGTTCTGACAAAATCCATTTACGAAGAAATGGATTTTATGTAAAGTTGTGTCATTTGGGATGACTGGATCTCCTTTAACATTCCAGCGTTTAATCAGCAACAGGTCTAGAAAATGGTGACGCTTACATCATCTAAAACTATAATTGAAATATCGCTTAGATACCGTTCTGAAATACCAAACTTTCTCTTGCTACGTGACAAGGGCTCGTAATCTATAACAAAGAAAAGAGTGAAAGCCAACAAGCTTTATATATTTTAACAAACCAATTTTTTTCCCTAGACAGAATGTAAAAATATAATCCAAAATTTGATCCAAAGAATGAAAATTCAAGTTCTATCAGTAAATACTCCTCTAGAAATCTAGGCTCGAGTCCTAACGACGTTCGAATATGGAAGGTGATGGCATCAGATGTTGTCCAATATACGGATGAAAACAACTCCTAACTTGAATCATAGTTATTGTTTCTGAATAATTCCAGAATAAATTTCCATGAAAATCTTTCAGAAGGTTTTTGTTTATAGAAATGTCAACTTGTTGAGTTTCCAAGGGTATAAATTATTAAATTCACAAATCAGACAAAGAATAAGCAATCCTGGCAACAAATTAAAAACAATACACTTTGTTCCTTCAAGGTGTTAGAATGACTCTCCCGAAATATATTAAGATTGCGTATTTATACAACCATGCCTCATTTCAAGTCTCGCGATTTTGGTCATGTGGTTTCTTACTACACCATTTTAATCATCTTGACCAATTTGTCCCACTTACGAACCATCAACAAAGGTTGTTTACACACAGTGATCATGCTAAGAAAGTATGCCCCTGATCCTGACCAATCATTTTAACTTCAGTTGATACTTTTACCATGGTAAGACGGACTAAAGATAATTCTCACGTGATAATCTTCGTCTTAAATAAACAAACTTTGTTATCAAAATATATCTTAGTACTGAAAAAGAATCCAAACTGCGAAAAAATTAAATAATAATTGCAATTAAATACAATGAAACAAAAATTAAATGAAAACAATTTTAAACCTTACACACAAGCAGTTTTATTGTAAATACATAACACTCGCGAACAGAGAATTTAAAGTATACGTTGAATTTAACTTCTATTTAGAAAACATTTTGAAGGAAGTTGACTGTTATTTTTAAAATTTAGAAACTTTGAAATCATGTTTGTTTTGAGCAATTTGAATGACTTATGTTATTATTAATTACCTTTATTTAATTTTATTATATTTTTCACAATTTACAACAAAAAAAAACTTCAACATAGCCGTTGATCCAAACCCTTGTATAATTTCACCATATTATAGTTTTCAATTTATGCTTTATTCGCCCTTTTATAACAAACATTTCTGTCTATTATTTTATCTCATACTAACCTTTCACAATTAATCAATGAATAAATCAGTGCCACTTTGTTACTGACCATATGACTAAAGTCCCTCTCTCTCTCTCTCTCTCTCTCTCTCTCTCTCTCTCTCTCTCTCTCTCTCTCTCTCTCTCTCTCTCTCTCTCTCTCTCTCTCTCTCTCTCTCTCTCTCTCTCTCTCTCTCTTACGCTTAGAAAGTAAATATAAATCCATATTGTTTTCTGCTTTGCCTTACAAAGTTATTATAGAATCAAAAGACAACAAAAACATATATAACAAACAGAAATTTACTCATAAGGAAACTAAATATCTCTCCAGCTTGGATTACACACCATGCAAAACATTCTGAGAGAGAGAGAGAGAGAGAGAGAGAGAGAGAGAGAGAGAGAGAGAGAGAGAGAGAGAGAGAGAGAGAGAGAGAGAGAGAGAGAGAGAGAGAGAGAGACAGACAGACAGACAGACAGACAGACAGACAGATGCTCACAAAGTTGTGTTATTTGGAATTATGCTAGAAAATACAAACTTCATGGCTAATTTTATTCCATTTGTAGTTAAATGTATGTAATAAGTTTTAAATACATTTTGTGAAGCTAATGAGGTATCTTAAGCTAGATTTAAGGATGCGAAACCTAAAGGTTTACTGAGATAAAGATATGATAAAATTTTCGTTGTTATGTGGACCAAATAAGACATCAAGGACTATTCCATACAAATAGGCATTATATATCACTGGCTCCAAAAGTTCATATTCTCTCAGAAACATCCGCAAAGCCTTAACAAATTAGAAAATGTTATGTCTGACTCGTATTCCCCAGTAGAAACTAACATTGAAAACAAACGAAAATTCCTGTACAGTGGTTCATTCACCAGTACACACCCAATTTCAAAACAAAATATTTCCATGTAGATTATCATTGTGCCAATAATAACATCACTTACCATATTTCCAGTACAGAAAATATGCATTTCAATGAATATTATGACCATGAAATTTCTCTGCGTTGATCCACCATACATGATCATATTGCATATTTATTTTGTTATATGGACATTGTTTAGGTTGTTTTCAAAGGGAATGTGTCTTTCAATGATCTGTGTCGATACCATGAACAAAAATGCAAATCTAGGGATATTCCGTAAACGGCAAAAGCATTTTATTATTAATTCAACCGTGTCCTATATCCATGCACGCAGGTATCAGAGTAGGTATCCCAATGTACACTAGATTTTATACCAAACATCCCAGTTTGCACATGAAACGTGCAATATATAGGTCAGATATTCAAAATTACATTGACTAAAAATACAATTTATTTAAAGGCTAAATGTTTTGACTGATTTACTTGAGAATTAATATAATAATTAATGTTAAGCTTGTCATGAAAGAAATTCATTTTAATTTCTGTATTTGTGATCTAAAGTTACGTAGACACCTAATTCATACGTACACTTTAGATGTCTCAAATGATTTGGACAAAAACATGGCAACTTTAATAGTTTGCTTTTCGTTGAGAATTAAGTATAAATAGGCACTAATCTTGAAATTACAGATAAGAAATCAGTACCATTTCATGTCATATCAGAAACTATAAATAAGGCAAATAAATCTACTTCGACATGTATGATTTGTACAACCTGCATTGGTGAAGCTTATATAAAACCATGTCAAATTACACTAAAGTCAGGACAACTAGATAAATTTAGATGCGACTGATAATATGGACTTGGCCAACATTTTGGACAATGTATTTACAGATGTAACAAATAAAACAAAATTATTCTTGAAAAATCTGCACCGTCCACTAGGGTAGGATATAAACGTATTATTGCGACATGACCAAGCCCTTGGTCCCGATGCTCAAATTCATTAAGGACTTAAACGATAACAACATTTTCATTTTGCTATCAGACAGGCAATTTCAAGATATAAATCCTAGTTCTACAAGATGCTGGCATTGATCCAGACATATCAAAGCGTATACGCTTTACATTCTAAATGTTATCTCTACTTCCATCAGAATATGTTGTTCCACCTAGTAAGATTTGATAATAAACTCAAAAGGCATCACAACTAAATGGATAGATAAATAACGGCGATAAGGCAGAAGAAGAGTGAAAAAAATACACACTTGGATTGAAAGTATTACAGGTGTCATTTCTTGGATGCACCGGCTTTCGAGTAATCATTGTGTCGTGGATGCAGGTCTTTGTCAATGATCATTCTTTGCTGGAGGTATAAAAGTTTAAGAACTTCACATCATATTATGAAAGCGAAATTGAAAAATTATTAGTTGAAAATCTTATTAATCTGGTCAAGAAAATGTCATATTTTATCTCGTAATGTTGTTTTCTTTTTATTAAAAAAAACAAAACAGAAATATAATACATGCCACTGCAATGTTTTTTTTTTGTAGTAAAAGAGATAGTAACGTCAAATAGGTGATTTATATGAATGATACAAAGGAACATGAATACAAGCTCGCGCAAAATTCATTGCAACTTATCCCCCACCCCATTATATTCAGACTCTTCCCAGAATGAGAAATATTACCTTGCTGTGGAAATTTCGAACAATTACATATTTAATACAGAAGTTCTGAAATAAACAGACGTGTCATTGATAACACTGTTTAACGTTTGGAAATTACTGCAAGCTAATCACAGTTTACATTAATTTAGGATACCCTATATCAATGAAGATAGGCAGTCTAAAAAAAAGTCTTTAACAGAAAGTAAAACATACAAATAATGTTTGTGAGGGTAATAAAGACATTGCAAGTATAAGATGGTATTATAGACGAAAAGGCTTCTCGAGAAGTTTGACGCGACTACAAAAGATGAGGTCTATTCTATCACTCTCATTCTCTTAATATTTATTGTAGAGTATCAATCTATGCACCTTAGATCTATTAAGCTCAGTTCCAATTTAGAGACAGTAAATCTCAACTGTAATTTTTGCCTTAATAAATATAAATTATTGTGCTTGTGGATTAGAACGAGTACTAAATGTTGGTCTGCACTATTCATTAATTGATTGGTTAAGTATATCTGTATTCTTATATTAAGTAATTTACAATTGTCACTTGAAACTTACAAATTTTGTAAGATTTGAAAATTCAAACTGTCTTAGTATTAGCATAAAGTTTTAGTCTACTTTTTGGCCATATTCATATTCAATAACTTCTAATTTAATGAGGACCTCAGTGAGCGTATTGTACACAGGATAAGCGCATGCTAAATTATGGCAACAGTTTAAGTCCAATATAGCCTAGTCTCCCAAACAAAGGTTACCATACATAAAGAAAAAGACTTATCTCATTAATAATTGGTTTAAATCATTGGATAACGTTCAAATTGAAAACTGTAGAAGGCACTATGAAGGCATTTGCATATCAGTTATTTTCTTATTGTCAGAATCCTGTCATGTTTGGGTTTACTGTACATGCTGTTCCATTCATTTCTCACTCGACAACATCAATTATGGTTATGATCAGTATATGTTAAAAATATTCATGAAGCTTTACATATTTCCATTCATTTCAGCTAGGAATTATTTTCTAATTTAGTTGAATTTTATAGGATTAATACGTACATGCATGCAATGACGTGGACGGTAGAAAATAATTTCTGTACATAGAGCTCTCTGAATTGCTGCAATGTCAGCGTCATCTATTCTGAATGTTTGAGAAAAATTACTGCTAAACATAAAAATTATAGGGTTAAAACGTTTATAATACAAAGGATGCATTTATGTGTTTTTTAATTTTAGTTTTCAAAAGAAAGGATTACAAAGCCGCCAGGGGAAAGATTCCCTCAATACAAGATCGCTCATGTTGTATATTTTTTTCCTATTCATATCTTTGTTTATACCACTGACATATCTGCCCTTATTATCCCAATGTACAATATGTTCCCGAATAGAACTCTGTTCTGATATTCATTTTCTTCTAGGGTAAAAAACCATGGTCATCCGAACGCTACTAATAACTTGGCTCCCAGAAATGTCGATTTTTCTATCAATCGACGGACAAATGTATAATTTATATGACATGTGTATGTTGTAAAAGTTTTGCATTAGGGGACGAATGTAGGAAGAGATCTGCAGGTCTCCTAAGTGATAAATAGTGAATCCCCTGTGTTCTATTGTCATAAGTTTCAATACTCAAATTCACATATTCTTAATATAATTTACATCGTGTCCTTCTGGCAAAAATAATCTATGATATACATTATAATTCTTGAAAAAAGTTATATTTAGGTAAAAGAAAACCGAATACCTTCTGCTCGATAAAATGTACCGCCTCCAGTTGTGTGCCTCTTATTAATTTGCATATAAACTTAAAACACACACACACACACACACACACACACACACACAAATTGATATATGGATAGATAGATCGCAGAGTACGCTACTTATAGATTGGGTGAACAAGTGCAATGCTATAGTGCCTAATTTATATCACGTTCTTGTACTCTTGAATAGGCAAACTGGTTTATATAACATGGAAAATATTTCTCTCATTTAGCTATTACTCCGAGAATCTTTCTTTTTCACGATTTGCCTTTTTATTTTTATTTGCAAGAATTGTGATGATATTTATTAGGCACAAACATTGTATGAGAAACTGCAAATGTATGCTCAGTTTGGAACAGAAATGGTCGAATTGCGTCAGAAATATTACCGTATATAACCTTATGAGACTAACGGATTTCTTTTCATATATACTAATGGTTTGGGTCCAAAGCAATTTTAAATATGCCGGTAAAGTTTTCAAACCAATACTTCGTTTAAATTCCACTCATGTTTATTCAATCAAATAGCGTAAAAGAATAATGCAAAACGTTTATTGTGCTTACTGCGTGTCCTTGCCCATACATCTTTATCCAAAATTAAAAGTACATGCAGAAACATTAATTCTTCTCACCGTATTTTTACTTTTTCCTTGTTTTTGTTCGAAAATGTAGTGATATATAAGCAAAGATAAATTAGCTATTATACAACACAGTAAACACGTATCAAAATCTCGAGTTTCTTCACAACATACAAACTGTTTTCTTCTAAAGTTATATAGGTATAAAAATGTACAATATTACGTTTGACAAGCTTCCAAAAAGTGAACCATGCGACCACAATGATAATCCTAAGTGACATTCGTGACAAATTTTCATTCGAGGAGTATAAAAGCTTGTCTGTGCTTAGAGGAGGCACTTGTATTCCTTCCATAATTTGGTAAGTAAGTTTTAAGTCTTTTATATCCAACTAGTCTATGTCCAAGTTCTGATGGGTGGGTGGTTTGAGCACAGGACTTGAAATGAATGGATCGCAGGTCTGAATCCTGCACAGGTTGACTCTTGGAATGCATCTTTTTAGAAGACACTGCACGCACTCCGTACAATTCAGCAAAAAGTAGACCTTTAATGAACTTCTTTTGAATCGATTGAAGTTGAAAATAAATAATGTTGTACTTAAGTGTATTTGAGTTTAGTCAGTTTGTATTGTAGATATTTGCAATGCAACTTGCATGTTACTAAGTTTTTGGGACTACAAATATCTAACCTTTTGCACAGATTTCTCTTTAAGTTTAATATAAACTTTTGCCAAACGTTTTGGATTTCACTTTACTAAAAGAGCCAATTCATATGTTTTTGCTTATAGTTGCACGCTACCGTATAACACAGCCGCGTATCCGATACAAGTAGTTAGGACTTTGGAATATTGTCATTTTTTTCTTAAAACGCAATAAAGGAACTGAAGCATCTAGAAAAATATTATTTATAACACATTTGATTACATATTACGTCGCATTGTTGAAAGGCGTTTACCTTTCCTATTTATATTCATTTTATTTCGTTTTGGCAAGTCGTTTTGCTTTTCTACAAAAAGGTTATATATAAACATATGATATTGAATCATAATGGTATGTTTCTACCGATAGAGCAAACCAATTGCATTTATACATATCTTTGTTTTGAAAGAAAGATTTATTTATCTGTAGTTTCAAAACTAGAAATGTTTATGAATATGTAATTCCAAGCACACATACATCTATAACTGCATGGTGTTATTATTTTACATGTTAGTATTCTTTGTTTTTTTAGGATTATCAGTAAGATTTTGTTGAATACAGAAACCGCTATTGAAAACAGTATTGAATAAAATTTTACATATTTCCAGATCATCAGCCAAACATTTTACTTAAATTTCAACAAGAGAGTATGACATAGATGATTGTACAGTTTTATTGACTTTATGTAACTTCTTGAAGTGAATTCAAGCGATAACTCTATAGACACGTAAAAGCAGATGATTATTGTATTAATTTTCAGAACTGAAGTCCAGTGAACAGCAAACATGAAGATTGTCGTCATTCTCCTGGTCTGCATCTGCACTGTTTTCTGCGCACCTGAAAAGAGAGTATTTTTAGACAGTCGTAAGTGAAGTCAATCATAACTTTAGAGGAATGAACTTTGTATTTTATTTCTTATGAATACTACTTAGTCGATCAAAGAAATACTTCTAAAGCGAAGATAGAACATTTTCATTTAACAACTTATACGCAAATGTAAATCTCAGAGCATTATAGCTTATTTGTGTTGTACCGTCAGTTTTCATAGCTGTAATATGAGCGATTGCGTTACACAATGTGACCTAGTTTAACGCAAATGATGGTGACTCAGACTTATAAAATAGTCCTCATTGAACAATAAATAGAAGAAAAAAATTAAGGTACACAATAATTCATTGCAAAGAATGGTTTTCTTTATTTTTCAAATCATACATTAATGTAATCGTTAAGTTGATGTAATGGTTATGTTTTTACTTAGAAGAACCTTCCATTTGTTTGCTCCAGCTTTAAGTACCTCTGTGTACAATATTATGTAAATCGTAGAGCCCCGGTAAAATTAAGACATATAGCCTTTAATTGCTGAAAAGGCTATATGCCAAACTACTAGTAGGAATTGAAAGGGACATAAAAAAGCAAATAAGACAGTTAGCCTAAAATTATATTTATATTTATACAAAGAATTATAAAGGAGAGTTTATGAGACAAAACAATTCCGTTTACTTGTACACTCAACAAGCGATTTTAAAAAGGAAAAGCATCAATGAAATTATAAATGCACAAAGCTTAGTCAATTTATTCATCAATTTAAAACTGTTAACCTGATTGCTGGCATGTGGACCCTGACATTGTAATTTTATTTGCGTATAAAACCGTCTCGATATAAATCAACAGGTAGTGTTCAGTGTCCTTTCTCAGTCTTTAGAACAGTCCGTTTTCAATGCGTGATGTGTAGTCTGAATCCAATATTTGTAATTTCCAGTTTTAATATATTTTAAAATATCTAACAAATAAAACGTTGAAACACTTGTATACCTGAGTTCAAATGCTTGTAAATTTCTAAGAAAGGACTAAGGGCTTATCATACAACATGGAATATGTTGCCTAAACAAACAGACTCTCACGCAGATATTGCGAAACTAAAGAAGCTTTGGTTTGTTTAAAAAGCCAACATTGTGACAATTGTACGGACTCCCTGGCAATATTCAGGTTAGAAATTATAAATTGATGAATCAATAAACTATGTTTTGCACATTTTGTATGTTTTTGATGGATTTAGCTTTTAAAATCAGAAGGTGCAAATGAATGGTAAGGATAAGTTAAAAACTTATGAGTATCAAGTAGAACGATTTTAAGAAAACAGAGCTGACCATTATTGAAAGTAGTCACACCGTGGCCCATGGAGTTTCCCAAACAACATAAGAATTAAAATCATACAGTGATACACGCTAAGGTTTGTCGTCTATATTGTACCAGTGTAGTCTAATTTGTGGTACAGAATTCAACTATGACCGAGTCCGAGAGTTCATAACGTATTTAGAGTAATATTTCTTAATCCTCTATGAATTTGGGATTCTTAAAACATAAATAAAACAAACTTGCATACGATGTTAATCATGAATGATTTCTTGTTTACTACAGTTACTAGTTTTGACACCGGTCACCTCAAAACCACCGTGCAGTGCCTTCTGAATACTCTTGGGACTGACACCACCGAGCAGCTCTGCGAAACAGAATGCCACACTCTTCTGACAAAACAAGGACATCTTCTGCATTACAGCTGCCCGCTTATTTGTCATGGGTGGGTCCAAAATTAGATATGAACTACATTTGAATGTCGTAAAGTCTATCACTGATTTTGGATCATATACTTTTTAATAAACGTGTGGGTTTTTTTGTTTTTTTTATAAGTCAATTATCCCATAGGTTCAGCCACAAATATTACATTAATAGCTCGTCCATATGTTGCTGAAACACATATTGTCATTTTACAACGACATTGCTATACGATATTTCATTGGCATTTTTATTACAGCAGCGTCTACCTGAAAACACGTTTGTCAGAGAAAGGGTGACTAACTGCATTTTTATCTTGCTTTTTCCAAAAGTCACGCTCAATGATCGTGTTTAATTTTGTCATGTGGTCTTTCATAAATTCATTACATTTCGTAACCAAGCGTTTATATTCCAAAAATATCTTCCATTATAAATAACAAGCCAGGTGTTATGTATGTTGATTCTATTTAAATTTACAAGGTGGTCGAGTGCTCTAAAGCGCTTACCGTTATGGATCACGTCCATCTCACCTCTGTCTGCGTGGGTTCGAGTCTCGAGCTTGGACATTGTGGGTACGTGAGAAAGCTTGCTAGAAGCTTTTCATGGGTCAGTGGTTCTCTGCATGGTTTTTCCGGGTTCTTCCTCCATCATTGTTACTGGCTGCCATGTATAGTCTATTTTGTGCAGCAACTGGCGCTATACTCTTCAAGAACAACAGCAACAACAACATTTAAATTTACACTGTCCACATCTTATTTCTATTATAATTAATTTAGTTCGAATTTTGCATCGTCTTCAAGGAGATGCTTCAGCATAAAGAAATCTATTTTATTTTCAAAATTTGTTTAAACAGATGAAACTTAATCTTTTATGGATGAATCACAACAAAGGAACTCAAAGAAATTGTTGGTATACATAAATGACTTGTAAGAGATGTGGCAAATACAAACATCACAACCCTTAGTTTTAGGTAATATAAATGCATTAATTATTCTTAAAGAAGCAAGTCTTTATAATACTACAAATTCAGAAATAGTCATATAAATTCTATCTCGTGTACTAACTAAATAAAGATCTTGATATACACATTAAAGTTATTCAGGTTTGGGTGTAAATTATTCCTGTTTTATATCAGTTTTGTTATTCAAATTTGGAACAAAACAATAATGACACTTAATGGGTTTTCTGTTGTTTTGTCTTTGTTGGTTTTTTTTTCTGGTGGGTCATTTTTTGCATCATATTTTACTCGTTCCTTACAGATTTAGCCAAAACAGTTGTGATACAAATCAAAGAATATCGGGATTTAGAAAAGCTCAATTTAGCACAATGAAAAGTATCCAGGCACAGAGGATATTTGTACGACTGAAATATAAGTGTAACAAAAGGAAATTTACTTTTCAAATCCGTATCTAATTTATGTTAATAAGTGTATCTGTAATCGAACGTTTGAGTTGAACTTCTCATATTATATCGTATCCATTCATCTCGCATCATTTCAGATTCCAGACCTTAGTCAGCACGTTCCACCTTGTGCCTCAAGCTGGCACGTCCTGTTAACAACGTGACACGGAAATCATTCCCTTCAACACTCATATGTATACCAGAGGAAATAAAATTGATACGGAATCGTAATATGTTTTCATTATTTTTTTCAAATCTGACTAAAGCAGGAAAGAACGAGATATCTCTTTATTACATTTTAAACTCCCGATCATACGCCTGATTTCTTCCAGTCCTTCTTTAGACATAATACTTTACTTTAATGCATATGAAGAATGTGTCAGTAACTCCTCTTCTTCAAAATGACTAAATATCATCATAACGTGATACTAGGTTTAGTGAGTTATGAGACGAATTGTCTGGACCCTAAATTCCTTGAGCAAATTCAATCACTTAAGTTCTGTTACTTTTGTGACTTTTAAGCTGGTGTTACGTGTATTATTTATGTTTAGCTTTTAAAATTTTAAACGCCTGATGAAATACTAATTTCCAAAATAAATTGGTTTCCGCTCATACAATTTATGTCATTTCAAATCAGATGTCGAAAACAAAGATGGCAGAAACATATATTATTATTAACATTCCGAGAGCATGAGTAAAAGAAAAACAAAAGGCATGGTCTGTCTGTTCGCTTATCGTCTTCTCACGAGAATGAGTAGTCTTGGCACTCCTCATTGTGTTACCCTGCCAACCCATCATGAAAACGGAAATGAGACAAGAAGGGTATGTCAACATATGTTATAGACCAAGACATTCACTAGCACTATGTTTAAAAAAATAATTAAGGATACACGGTCCAAAAAAAACGTGCAAAACAGAGAATTTAATTTATCTCATCACATGTAAGAAATTAACGTTGTTATGTAGACATCTCAAAAGAAATAGAGATTTTATGGTGCCCATTGATATTGACACTAGAGGAACGTATTCGTTCCTTTATTGTACTTGTTAAGGACATTCTCCCTCAGTTCCTTATGATTCCGTTGGCTCTCGAATGCGTTTTAAGCATATCAGCTTCTAATGCGAAAATGTATCTCTGTAAAGCTTACGAAATCCATATAAAATCCTCATTGTACTGTTTTTGAGAGTTGCACAGAATAATAGTATTTGGTCTGCTCGTCTGACTTAATCCGAAACCTAGCATAGACCAAAACGTTAAAGTACGTTCACAAAGACTGGCTGATCAGTGTTAATAATAGACATTAGCTTTCGAAATGATAATCTAATTCATTGAGTAAGTCCTAATAAAGATCAAATGCAAATGATTCATAATGTGGTCCTTTGAGAGTGAAATAAATATAAAATATCTCATTGAACATCTGCGTTATAAAACTGGCATACTTAAGGTATTTTGATTGCTTTATTTTGTTACAGAGCACGATATTCCAACTTAACAACAGCACGGTCTCCACAAGCTCCGATATTGACATAAATATCTCTCTAGTTTCTATCCAAGTATTAGGCATTACATAATATAAATTATCAAAATGTTAACTTGGTTTCTAAATTTTATCAAATTGTGTGACCTAACAGTAAATCTGGAATTGTCTCCACATTTGTTAACCGATGGCATTATCAAGTTATCTGTGTAGCTGAGGTAATGTGACAAATTCCAGATGTAAGCAATGCTTAAAATAAAAGCTATTTTCTGTAGCATGATTTTACAGTAGGAAGAACGGGCAACTTTCTTTAATAAAGATATATTCTTGCTATGATAGTTTAATAGTTTAAGTTTTGAAATCAGTTGAATAAAATACCAATTCTAATGATATTGATTTAATCTATTTGCAAAAATCCGTATATTAAATACGTTATAATTATTGTGCAAATGTAAAGAATTATAACATTGAAATAAAACGACACTTATTGCATAGTATACTTATTCCATTCTCTAAATGATTCCTGCATTTTCTTTGTACTCAAGACACCCATTTTATGGAAACTTTTATGATAATTATATCATCGCTACGAATCTGCATCCAATTTTTTGAATCTTGAACAGTTCGCATTGAAAGTCTCCAGGTACATATACAATACGTCTAAAGCTTTGACCTTATATGGCATTCCGTGACGTATCGTGGCATGAGTGGGAGTACTTATAAAACCCTACAATTACTGATAACCCTCAGCACCTTTTCAGAGTTTAGATAGTTCACTAGATGCGATAGCCTATGATGTCCTATGTTGCCAGCACGGATATTGCATTATATAAGGAAAACGTTTTATATTCTAATACTGTTACGGAATGTAAGATTTGTCGAGGTTGGATATTTATAACACATTACGATAATAGCATACGATAATACAAAAGTTATATATTTTGCAAAAAAAAATCTATGTCTACTTAACGTTTTGAAGATTACTAACTAGATAATAAAATGAAGTTAATAGAAATTATATGTTACATTCAATAACTACGCGTTAAATATTTTACCATTCTTTTTATGCCAGCAGCAGATGCTTTCGCTACTATTTTTAGCTGTTTGAACTTTTCTTTTTTGCAAGATCATGTTGATGTTAGATGTAATCACTCCACCAGTTTTATGAAGCTTGTTTTCATTAACATACTTTAACTGTAAATAACTTACCACTTGGGTTTGATTTTAGTTCCTAGGTGGATATTCAGTATCAACATTTATAATAAAATTATGTCCTGACATATCCATGTTACCGCTTACAGTTCTTCCTGTACGCGATATTTACTTATCGTCAATCGTTTTTAGTTCTGAGTAACTAACAACTTGTGAAAGATCAACATTTGGTGGTGGATAGTTTACTTCCAAAAGTAGAACTCGTTGATTTGACATAAATAGGTTCCCTGCCATTGTGAGGCCGGTTTTCTGAACTAATGATGACGTATTGGTTATTGTTTGTTCATCGGATGCTGTAAGTGATCTTCCAAACTTTGTGTAATAGGTCATATTATATACGTTATATAACATAAAACTATAATGGCGAACTAATACATAAATATTTGACAGCCAAAAATAAAAACAGGTATATCGATGATTTTACTCAGAATTTTGATAAATATAATAACACAAAACACATATCCCTCTCTGTTAAAGAAAGGAAAATGTCACAAAAAATACAATTAAAATTCCAATAGTAGCAAACGAAACTATCTACCACATAATGTTGTTGATAAAGTTAGAATTTCTCTGACAATAAATTGAAAAGGGATTTACTCAAAACTGTACAGAAGTATTTGTAGTTCATAAAGTACTTTTAACAATACCTGTCACATATGCACTATACGATTTATTACATGAGCCTATAACAGGTCGATTTACGAGCAAGAAATACGAAAGACTATACAATATACCTTCGATATCGAAAGAGTAATAAAAGTTGTTGTTTTGCTTAACGCCATTTTTCAGCACACGATAGGCTATTCATGGCGGCCAGTATTAATGGTGGAGGAAGAAACCGGGAAATCACCGGAAAGAACCACCGACCCACGAGAAGCTACTGGCAAGCTTTCTCACATATCCACATTCGCCGAATCCTAGACTCGAACACACGCAGACAGAGGTGAGATGGCAGTGATCCGTAACGGACAGCGCTTTACACCACTCGGCCACTCGGGTCCCCAACGAGTAATAAAAAGACTGGGCAATAAAAGCTCCTTCAAGTGGCACGGGTACAGCGATAAAATTTAATAGTTGGCTACAAACCAAACAAGTCATGAAATAATATTTATGTAGATTTCCTCGTACTTACATTTGATAGATTTACAGTGTACTTGTTTACATAATGATATTAACTATTACCAACGATCGTCAGAGATCATTAAGTTAAAAATCTTAACAAATATTAAATAGAGTTTTTTTTATTTTTCTGTCGACTGGAATTATAATTTTTAAAAAGGGTTTTATTAATCGCCAATACGGTTGATCCTTATCAGCATTAAGATTGTATTATTCATTATGTGATATATTTTACGTACAGCGACCAGTTGTAATTTTTGCATCAACTACACTTACACTCTCGTTTTGTTCGTCATTGTTTTTAGAGAAAATGACGACCTTTATGTAATCAATCTACTTATAGATAGAAGTAACATTTATTGAGACAGCATCTCCTCCGCGTATCAATTGCGAGGCAAAATTATCTTCCGCGTAAATAGCATAAAGCCGTTTCATCAAATCCATATTATAATATATTTTGTCTAATTTAAGGTTATAAAATGGCTTACGAAATAAGATATCAAAATGTTAATATTATTAAATTATAGCGAGTTAATCAAAGCAGTCCGAAAATGTTTGTTTGGATATAATTTTTATTCTGTAGACGTTGTTGTTGTTGTTGTTGTTGGGCTTAACGCCATTTTTCAGCACACGATAGGCTATTCATGGCGGCCAGTATTAATGGTGGAGGAAGAAACCGGGAAATCACCGAAAAGAACCACCGACCCACGAGAAGCTACTGGCAAGCTTTCTCACATATCCACATTCGCCGAATCCTAGACTCGAACTCACTCAGACAGAGGTGAGATGGCAGTGAGACGTAACGGACAGCGCTTTAGACCACTCAGCCACTCGGGGCCCCTGCAGACGTTATTGCTACATAAAGCGAGTCTATCAAAATTCTTCTAACAGAGGAAGAAAAAATTAATGATAGCCCATTAATAGCATTAAAAGTTGATAAAGATATTATGGCGTTTTCAAGCAATGCTTATAAACGAGCCAGTCAATATATTTTATCATCGTATCGAAATATAATTCTGTCAAACGTTCATTGTGATGCTTCCGATTTTTTATTCCATCCGCAACAAATTTTACTGCACTGGAATCAATATCAAATGTTTTGCCGCAGCTGTTATTGAATAAAAGTTTAGTTCCTCGTCTGTTTCCAGATTTACCGCAATGACAGGTTTAGCAGAACATCTGAGGATCCCGAGTGGCTCGGTCGTCTGAAGCGCTGTCCATTACGGATTACTGCTATCTCATCTCTGTCAGCGTAGGTTCGAGTCAATGATTTGGCGAATGTGGATATGTGAGAAAGCTTGCCAGTAGCATCTTTTGGGTCCGTGATTCTTTCCAAAGATTTCCCGGTTTCTTCCTCCACCATTAATACTGTCCGCCATGTATAGCCTATCGTCTGCTGACAAATGACGTTAAGCCCCACAAAAACAACAACAACAGCAGGAAATTTAAACAATAATAACCTTTTGCTTCCAAAAGCATCTACAAGCAAGTATCACTATTTTGCAAATTACCCAACACTTTTTTAGTGTTTCTTCGAACAATTCCATTGTCACAGGCCTCGTATAAATCACATACCGAATGCAGCTGAAATTCGTCTTGTAAATCCATATTCTCAATGTTATTGTCAGTAACTGCGCCGATGACACGAAATACCCGTTGTCCATCTGGAATTTCGCCACAATCTAACGTATAAATAAAATATGTCTTTAACATATCCGTTCTCTCAGCATTATTACCCTTAACGTTAATTTTGTTCTCTTCTGAAGTTAATTTACCGAACGGTTGTCTGTATTCTATATGTATCATCGACACTATCATATTTCTTCCGTATAAATTATACTTGGAGTTATGTTCCTCTGCCGTAAGTCTTATATAATTCAAATTTTGAGTCATTATAACCTAATTACTTTTATATCTTCAATCGACTTTTCAACAAGCTATATCTATTAAATATATAAAATGTCATATAGAAATGCTGAAATTGAGAGATATTGCTTAAGAAGAGCACTATCAAAGCGTGCAAAAAAATGTTAGTGCATTTTCAGATTATTATAAAAGTTACACATTTGATAACCCAAATGTCTTAGCATTTTTAACTCCATAACTTTATTTCATCTTTTGCAACCTGTCATATCAAAAGAATTTGCAGCTCACAAAAGTGTCAAACTAATGGTTCAGTATCATGATTTTTTAAATGTTAATATATATATATATATATATATATATATATATATATATATATATATATATATATATATATATATATATATATATAAGATTTGAAAAAAATAGTTTTAAAAGAGAAATTTCAAAACCATATCTAACAGCTAAATCACGAAAACTATTAACTGGAACAAATATTGCCACAGTTGCTAATGAAATACATTAGGAAATAAATTTTAAGAAATTGGATGAATTTACTGCATCATGTATGGGTTGGAAATTTTAAGTGATAAAGGAAGTTTTATTTCACAAAGCAAGATATAACGTACTTCGTTGTAGTTGTTATGTTCATCTCCTTCAAAACATTACAAACAAAACATGTTGTATAAATGTAAGAAACAATGATCCAATGTTTTCAGTGGACTATTCTCTTTGCAAAACATACTCAAGTTATCACTTCGACAGAAATGAAACATATTTTCCATATAAAGATGAGTTACTTCTTATGGAATAACCTTTTCAGTAACAGAAAATCATATGCCAAAGTTTGAAAAACAAAACAATATTTTGGTAAATTTTTCTTCCGAGATGAGAAAGAAAATGTTTACCCGAGATTAAACTCAGAATAGCTAAACAAAGTACGATCAATGGCTATTTTATCGAGGACGCTATTGTGGACTAATGGACTAGTTGGCAGACAATATAATAAACTGAAAGCTATAAATATTTCTACTAAAGATGTCTACATGGTTTTCTAAAGATTGAACATTGCATTAGCATCTCACATACTGTGTCAACGGTCAAAGAATAAATATGCCAAGGGATAAAGAAAACGTGTTAAAATTTAAAACTAACACGTTTGTTATTTATGCTGATTTTGAGGTTTTACGTTTTCCTGTTGCTGGCGCATAAAATATTCCGAATAAATCAAGTACAAAAAAATGCATGTCCGTTGTGAAGCAGTTTATAAAGTAGATTTTGTGCTAGCATTTATATTTCAGGACCAGTAACGTTATACTGATGAAAAAATTGTGTTTTTAAAAGTTCGGCCGTATGATTACAAAACAGTTTTAGAAAAGCGTAGTAAATCAGAATTCTGACAGATTATTCAAAACAGTTTCAAGAAAAATAACATTCAAACAACAACTTAAGTTTAATAATGTAGTTAACTGTCATATATGCGAGAAGTTGTTGGGTGAACAAGGTTCAGGTGATTAAGTGCAAGGCCATTGTCATCTGACTGGTCAGTATAGAGGAGAAGCTCATAACAGTTGCAATTTTAAATTTCATGCTCCAGAATTTATTTTTGTACTTTTCCGTAACTTTTGTGGATATCATATCAGCTTTTGGCAAGGATGAAATTAAATTTAAACTAAGATTATGTAGTAAAATAAAATGCATTCCAATCAGTTCTGAAAAATATGTCTGTCACGCTCGGTAAATTGCGTTTTATTGACAGTCTGCAATTTACGTTAATATCATTAAAATATCTTGTAGAAAATGCTATAAAAGCTTGTAGCGAGTTTTATAACTTAGAAGTTGCTTTGGAGCTAATTGAATCTACTGACAGGAAAAGGAGTAGTTCCGTATGAGCATCTCGACGACTGGAACAGATTTGATGAAAATTCTCTGACTGGCAAAGATAAATTGTACTCACCACTCAAAAATGAAAATATAACAGATGAAGAGTACAAATATGCACAAGATATTTTGAATAGATATAGTTGTTAAACATTTGGTGATTATCATGATTTATATTTGAAAAAAGATGCATTACCAATAGCAGATTTTTCTGAAAGTTTGGATCAAGTTAGTCATAAAATTTATGGCCTAGACCCGTGCTGGTATTATTTGCTACGAGGCTGTCATGGGACGCTCTACTAAAAACAAGTAAGATATAATTGGATCTCTTGAGAGATGTTGATACGTTTAATTTTATTGAAAAAAAGTTATCAGAGGCGGAATCAACGTTAAAACAGAAAATATACAGTAGCTAATAATAACTATCTGAAATATTATGATACAAATCTCGCATCCAACCAATTATTTATCTAAATTGTGTTAACTTGTATAAATACTCATGTCAGAGCCAATACTTGTGGTGGAATTTGACTGAATAACTCCAGATCAATTTCTTAGAGAAACTGAAAAAGATTTACCTAGAAAAAAATATTTTTTCGATATTTCACACTTTGTTGAACTTCCTAGTTTGTTACATGATCTACATAACAAGTACACAATTTGTTCAGAGTCTGTGATATTAGCTTATAGTTTATTAGCACCTGAACAACTACCTGTGACAACAGCAAAACATTCAATTGTTAAAGGTTAGTACCAGGATTGTTTAATATAAGAAACTATGTGATACATCACTATTTAAATCAAGCAGTAGATGCTGGACTAATTCGGGGAAAAGTTCAAAACGTGCTGAAGTTTAATCAAATCGATGTGGACGGCAGATTATACTAATTTAAAAACGTTGTGCTGTGGCTAACACTGAATGTGAGAAAGAAAAAATCCAAGTTAATAAACAACTCGGTGTTTGGTAAGACAATGGAGAATATAAGAAAGCGAGTCAAGTTTGAAATTCTTAATGATATAAATCGCAGGAATAGAATAGTTAATGATTGTGGTATTATTAGTATGAAAATATTGACTGAAAATATTGTTGCAATACAACGACGAAACCCAAATTTAAAGTTAAATAAACCAATGTATGTTTGTGCAGCTGCACTTGATATATCAAGGTGGTTAATGTGTGATTTTCACGATAATTTTACCAAAAAGCAGTGGCTAGATTCCGATTTGTTATGTACTGATAAGGACTCGCCAGTATATCTTACAAAATGTGCGAACGTCTATCAGGATAGTTATAAACACCGTGACCTATTTGATTTATCTGATTATCCAGAAAGTAGTGGATTTTATGACGATGCAAATACAAAAAGGAATTGGCTGGATGAAAGATAAGGTTATGTATTTGCCAGGTAGAGAATTTGTTAGACTAAGAAATAAAATGTATGCTCTAAGTTTAGATGATAATAAACTGACGAAAATTCGAAAGGTATTCCTTGTGGGTACGTAAAAATTGTATGAAATCTGGTGAATTTAAACTAGCAATAAATAATAATGCATGTTGTATTAAGACAAATGTTATAGGAACAAACGTCACAAACTTGAAACTGATACAATTATAAAATGTGACCAAGTAATTTTGATGACAAACGATATTGCGTGGAAGGAATTAATACGATAGCCATTAGACACTATGGAATGTTATCTAACCTTTATAAATAATGTTCGAAAATGTCACGTTAAACGATAGAGTTAGCAGCAAAATTAAACAAATTAATAACAAAATGTAGCAATTATCAGTCAAATTTAATGGTGAAATTTCAGGTATTTGCTTTAGTAAATTTCATAGACTGAAACTCTCTCTTATTAAATCAGATGACAGCAAATATATTGATCATCTTGAAAAATTGAGATATGAATTTATGTTAAAATACGATAACCTTCACAATCCAAGAAGTCAAGAAAAATATATCAAAATAAATATTTACTTAAAACGGTCGAATGTTTTTCGAAAGGTGGTAGGTATATTCTCACAAGAGAAGCAATGAAAATGCCATAAAAATAAGCTGAAAAATAAAATTTTATTTGTACAAGCACATTATCAAATATTTCTGATAGCTACTGTTGATGTGCTAATGATTGGCAATGACGTTCTTTAAACAAATGAGAGGCAACTCAGTCTTGTATTTTTGTTTATAATACGGGTTCACTACTTCTCAAGATAGAATGCTTAAACTCTTTGATCTATGGAAACAGACAGAAGGGTACATAACTCTCTTTTAATATCCTACTACTCCTTTCTCCGACAAAACATTTTTGTTATAAAATTGTTTTCACTTTCCTGGTCGCATATAAATCCGCTTGCAAATGGCATCGTAGAAAAATTATGACTGCTTTCATAGTGTTATAACACCTACGCAGATTTTCCAAAATAACTCAATCACTTGATTTTCTAGAACGTTCAGACCCTTAGTCAGGTAAAAGATAATGAATTTCCAGAATAACGCCTACATATAATTTCCAGAATGATTTGGAATCAGATAAAAGATAGGTAATTTCCAATGGATTTTCCAGAATAATGTCTACGTAGAATTCCCAAAATGTTCTGGAATCAGGTAAAAGATAGACAATTTCCACACTAACGCTATAAAAAGCAGTCAGAAGTTTCTTCGTGGCCATTTGCAAGTGGATTTATACATGGTCATGTAAGTGAAAAGATTTATTTTGATTTTTATTATTTTTTTTCTATTCTCATTATTTTTATTTTAGAGGGGTGATAGCTTCTAGGCTGGGATCATCTTTTGGTTCAGGAACATTGATCATCTATATACGAAAATTATTTTAATCTTAAAATGACTGCTGAAGAAAATGTCAGCATAGAATGGTATAGGAGGGGGAAAGAGGGGTCACCGGTCTATGATCATCATCTTTACTACTAAAGGTAGCCACCCTTCTCCTTTTATGTATTTCTGAACTGCCACACAGAAATCTTTCTGAAATGATGACAGAAGGGGAGAGCGAGCATGCGTGTACACATGTCACCTCTAACGAGGAAGTCGTGGAATTTCAAAAACCAGGATCATATTCATTCATTCGTTCATGACGTCAAACAACTATAATTATCTGTACCATCTGTACTGTGTATTGAAAATTCTTTTTCAGAAAATAAACCTGCATGTAATCTGATTTATTCACACGTTAATGCTCGACCATGATCAAAACAAAAAAGTGATTTCGAACTCGACATACATCATAATTCCACCCACACTGTCAATCTATATGAATCACAAATAATATTTTTAAAACAAATACATGATGTAAATAGATTGCACAGCTCCAATTCAAACAAAAACTTCAAAAGATGAGTAAAGACTGACACAACACAAGTTTGCAATATAAATTTACATGACAAGTTGAGTAAGCTGAATAACTGTTTATAGTAAACTCTTGTGTTCGCGGAATGTAATAAGATTTATCAAATGATATCATACAAAGTCTGGAAAACAACTGCTGATATTTTGATTAGGTTAATTGTATACACCTTTATATTTCATTCAGGTTGAGAAATAGTGATAAGGAAAGCAGGATGCTTAATGGTCCGTTGTGTTAAATTGTTTATGTGAACCTGAGAATTATTGGTAGAGTATTATCGCAGCGTAATATTGATTCTCTCGTAAGTCCCCTTACAACCTCTCCTCCGTCTCCACTGCATTTTGGTGGCGGTTCCAAGAGACTTTGATCAAAACCTTAACTATACTGAAATATATGGCTGTACTCTCCCAAAAGCTCTTTTGCAAACTGAGCAACTGACGTGATTTTGTTTATCCTTCCATGTTGGTGTTTCTATGACACCGAACGTCTGGCCCGGATGAAAAGTATAAAATATGCAATAATACGATATCCAATCATCAGTGTCACCAGGAGGGATATATCAAGGTTCCAATTACTCTGAAATGTGAAAGCACATAAATATGAATACCCGTATGTATTTAGGTGTTAACTGCTGATATTCCTTATAAAATATGTGTCAATATTTTTTAAAATATAAAGATCTAAAACCTTGAAAACCATCTTATACATCA
>JAEAOA010001847.1:697500-847647 GCA_016746295.1 Potamilus streckersoni
AATTGGTGACATGCATCTAAAAACAATATTTGAAAAGCCATTGTTCACATTTGGCAGTCTGATAAACTGCCAGAAACTAACTTAAGACCTGATAATGGGCGAATCCTTGATGCGTACAAATATTATGATCATCATGTAACTGATAAGTTAATACAAAAATATTTATTCCTTATTTTCAAATCATGTTTACTGAGTAAATATTCACATTATCACATCTAAGCAAGAGAAGTGAGACTGGGCTTGACATTGATTACATAAGGAATCATCCATAAAGGACGTTCACAAAGATGGGGAAGAGGTTGGTTCAAATGCGGACAACTGCGGACAAAGGAGGGATTTAAAGGACCTTGCGGACTTAGCAAGCTAGTATTTTGTGTTAATGATATTCTGTATTAAACAGCTGCTTTGGGCCCACTGGGTATAGTCCAGTAAGTTTTAAAGAAGTCTTTTATGGATCATCTTTAAGTATATATTTTTTGTTAATTTTAATTTGTACGATTCGTGCCACAGAATGTATATGAATGGGTTAGCATTAATACATAGGTCCGACTCCCAGTTGATTACATGTCCCACATATGAGATGGGTAAGTTCGCAGCCTGGGGAGTGGGGGAGCCAAAGGCGGACGAAAGCAGACAGGGGAAGAAGGGGTAGGAAAACGTGCATTATCTGCTGACGTCCTTTATGGACAACCCCTAATAGAAATGCCACATTCAATAGATGAAAGAAACTAGCCAGTTATGCAGGATGTGCTTTATATAAGGTGCTGATATATGGATTGCGGCTAGATTGCATGGTATACAACTTGCAGAACATAAAACATTAGGCACTAAACACGACCCTTTGTCGGCAAATCAGCTCATAAGAGTAACTGTATTTTATCCAGACCATCGACGTTGAATAAAATGTCTTGTATTTTGTATCCCTCTCTCAATTTTGGACTTGCCCAAGAGCATGTGCCTTCCAACAATTAGCTTGTCGGAACCGAATTTGAAGTCGTCCCGGGAGTCGGCAAGTGGATTGGTACTTGAAATGTCCTTTAAAAATTTACTTTTAACTTTGATCAAGCAACCAATCTGAATTTAAATTAAAATGAAGCTTAACTTGTCAAAAGGGTTTACTCACCCCCTATGTTGTCGATATTCTCCCACTGATTAAGTGACATCAGTTCAAAAGCGTACTTAAACCACGACAAGTACTGAAGCCACTTGAAATAAACGGGAATCGAACTAAAGGAAAAGACAAGTATATTAACATATGCATAAATGCTGTAACGTTTCTTCTGAAACAATGAAACAAAAGTCGGGCACCATCATGCTTTTACTATATAAACATCTCAAGATATTTTTTTGAAAATCATTAATATTTTGTTCAAACAAAACATTGCAATGTTTCAACTGAAAATTACACAGTATGTTGTGGATTTTATTTTATCTATAAGTGCAGTTAAAACCGATACGAAACACCTAAAAAGTGAACTAATGCAAAATACTCTTCAAATATAAGAAAGAAAATATCAAATAATTTGAGACGAAATACTGGCTTTAAAACCCCCAATATATATATATATATATATATATATATATATATATATATATATATATATATATATATATATATATATATATATATATATATATATATATATATATATATATATATATATATATATATATATATATATATATAAATTGACATAGATATAATCTAAAATATTTAAGATCTCATATTGCTCAGATCATCTCGATATCAAGTGAATATTTTGTTCAGCACTTTGCTGAGATTGCTGGTCAGTTTCTAGTAGACAAAATAAGAATTGAGAAAGAAAGGTATCGATAAATGATACAGTAATTCATTTACTCATTCATCAGTAAAAGTGCATACAAACTTACTCGACATTAATAAGCAAACCACCTAATAAAAACAGCGGAATCAACAGGGGTGGAGCTAATGCAAGTGCCATGTCCATGCTCTCAGACATACAGGAAACTATCAATCCTGAAAAACAATATATAACATAGGGATGATGTCCTAATTAATATTTGACCTGTGCATGTACATGTTAATAATATGTCGCATAAATTATGCTAAATATAGATACCTGTATCAGGCTTGTACTGACCTCTTATACTGTTTTCTTTTGAAACAATATTGTAGAGAATATTCGCATCTGAACTAGATTATGCACTTAATAAGAGAGGTGTGTCATTTAAAATAAACAACTTAATAGAATATGTATGCATTTTCTAAAAATCAGGCAATATTAGCAGTAAAAGACAGATTTGAACATTTAATGACAAATTTACATAGTAAACATGATTCACGAATTTGTATGTCGTATCTAGCCAACGTTGGGATAAAAAGAATCTCTAAGGGTAAGTAAAACAATAATAGGTTAACATTAAGGTAAGGCTATACCTACAATAGCTAATCTATTAAATTTTTAAAAAGAATAGCCTCTTAAACACTTAGCACAGTATCCTTGGCATCAAGTTAATTACCATAATAATTATAATGAAAACAGCATGCTGTGAAAAGTTCTCTTTTCTCTCTCATGCATGTATTTCAAATGTAATCTAACAATGTAATTATTAAATGATATTCTTTTTTATATATGACTCCACAATTTGACTGACAAACCGTGTTTCTAAAAGAAGGGGTCCCCTGAGTGACCTAGTGGTCTAAAGCACTCTCCGTTATGGATCACTGCCACCTCACCTCTGTCTGCCTGGATTCGAGTCTAAGATTCGACGAATGTGGATATATAAGAAAGCCTGCTAGTAGTTTCTCGTGGGTCGGTGGTTCTTTTCGTGGATTTCCTCCACCAATAATACTGGCCGCCATGTATAGCCTACAGTGTGCTGAGAATTGGCGTTAAGCCCCACAGCAACAGCAACAACTAAAATAAGTTTGTGTTTCATGCGAAAAAGAGAGAGTCTTTAGAAAATTAATCTGGAATGAAGGAAAACAAGGAAGAAGAATAGGACGAAGACGGAGAAGAAACAAAGGAAAAAGAAGAGAGGATAATGATAAACACGAAGAAACGGCAAGTCGATGACGATGATATCGTCTTTGACGAAGTGGACTAAATGACGATGATGATAATGATACAGACGAGGAGGAGGAATACGTTATTGAGAATCAAAGTCGATGACTTACCAAATGAAACGGAGGTATTGACAACCAGAATGAGTATTCCATAGCAGATAAAAAATGCCCTGGCTGTTCGATATAAACCTAATAAGATTGGTAACATTCTGTAAGTCATAAGATTATATATATATATATATATATATATATATATATATATATATATATATATATATATATATATGTGTGTGTGTGTGTGTGTGTGTGTGTTTGAGAGAGAGAGAGAGAGAGAGAGAGAGAGAGAGAGAGAGAGAGAGAGAGAGAGAGAGAGAGAGAGAGAGAGAGAGAGAGAGAGAGAGAGAGAGATTCCTCAAACCCGAAAGTTCAGTATACCGGAATCCCCTTAAGATCGAATTTGTGGGGGAGTCCGGAATTCCCCCCCCCAGTAAATCCTAACCCCTGAACGCCGAATACCGAAACAAATTTTAAGCATAAATATCAAATTTAAGCTGTAGAAAGAAACCCAAACAACCGAAGCCAATGAAAACTTAGAAATGCATTTTAGCTGTTAATTTCATGACACATGTTGTGAAATATTAACTTCAGTTAGCAAGTACTAAAGAAGGCTTATATGTGATACGAAAACGTAGAAAATGTCCCAAGGTCACGGGAGGATAAACCAAAACTTAATACAAGAGCCAACACAAATTATGCTAATGTGAAGTCTTTGCGTAGTAAAAAAAAGTCAACGTTTTAGAAGAATCTATCACAACGAAATGTTTGTAGGCAAGCCATTTAAAAAAAAAGATATATTTATCTGCTTATTATGTAATTCACATAGGTGTTATTAGTTTGTAGAGCAATTTATATCTATATTTTATATCAATATTTTTGCGACATTTGGTACATGATTTTATTTAAAAATCGTAATTTTGTATTCATGGTTGCAAACTGTATAGAATAAAATTTGTTTTAAATTTGTGTACGTGACATGGCTCTGTGGAGAACGCAAATTGCATACGATCTATAAAATGATGTTTACCTGTGTGTTGACAATTATTAAAAACAATCTTAATAATGAAATTTAAAATGGCGCCTTTAGCGTAATTTTTCAGTGACTGGTGAAATTTCAACGTTTTTAAGACGCCCACAGGGCAGCTATTTGATGAGACGACATTATATGCATTGAGCACTTAAAAAAGGGAGAAGAAAGTTTAGTGAGACACTAACCTGACATCCAATAGACGATTGCGATGAATAAGGATGGTATAAATATGAAAGAAGGAAGCTGGAAAAGGATAGAACATTCACTTTTACACATTTATAACAAAGTATTTTAGAAAGAAGGTATTTAAAAAATTCAAATTCAAACCATTCTGATAAAAACATTTATAGTGACAAAAATAAAATTGAATAAAACAATTTAGTAAAGAAGAAAATTGTCAAAATAAATCTGCTTAATTGAGAATAAACAAATTATTAAAGAAAAATTAAACTTATAGTGAAATAGCAGATATGTTAATCAATTTAAAATGAGATCTATCTAACCTTAATTTTAAAACATAAAAAATAATGAATTGTGTCTTTACGACTTATTTGCACGATTTAAGACAGATAACGTGAAAAAATAATAAAATGTGACAATACGGAACTGTGACAAATATGACTGACCCACAATACAATTAAACCTCACAAAAAGCTGAACTAAGATCACCATATAAAAAAAGAAAAGTCGAGATGAAAAACCAATCGAAAATTGAAATATTAAAATAAAGCAAATCGAGTGGAAATATTGTTTTACAAAACTAACAGGAAAGAATATATCAAAGCGATAAATTAGATAAATTAGAAAATGAAAGAAAGCATAATAAAGTTATGTAATAACATAATATACCTTCCTAATTAAAAACAAACCAAATGGTGTCAACGAACTATCTTCAAGACCATTCGAGTTAACCAATTATTAATATGAACCAATTAGCAATATGAACCAATCAACAATATTTTTGGCAACTCGCCAAACAATGGGGATATTGTTTGCATAACCATTAATTTGGGCTAAATGTGGATTATCCATACGATCAACCTTGAAATAGTATTCTCGAAGGAATAGTCACTAAAAGTAATACTTCTTTGCAAGATACGGGCAAAAGCGATAAATGACTTATATTAAGGAAACTTAAAAATGACTGCCATTCATGCTTTACAAGGGGTATGAAATATTTTTTTCTTTAGATGACAGATGGAAAATCTCCAGAGAGGAAACGCTACTTTGGCCTATGAATATATAAGAGCCATTTTCTTCATACTACTCTATCTTTTATCAGTATATTTTTATGTATTTTTCTTTTTTACAAGCTTAAATCGTACTGGGTGTTCTAAATGACACAGAAGAGAGTCAATCGGAATACCTCAAATTTTTCATGAGTCATGTTTTCAAAGAAAAGCAAAACATGATATTCCGACTGAATTGAATGATAGAATGGTCAATTTTGTTTCAAAATTGTATAATTCAGTATTTTAATCTGAACTATATAACCATTTATCAGAAATATTAGTGTAACAAGCAAAGTGTCCAAGAGAACCTGAGTATCTAACGAATAAAACAACATATGCATTATGCATGTTCTCCTCTTTCTCGTTTATTTAGACAATTGTTGCCAGCTAAATAGTTCTTAAATTTCCAGATGTCAAAAGTGTCAAAACGTTCAAGAGACTCTATTTTCATACTTGCACAGTTTTCCTGCTTCACATTTTGGATGATATATCAGTACGTTTCTATAAGCCCAAGATTATTGTATAGTGCTACAAAACGCGACCAAAATACAAAGAAGCATTCCTGTCTCAAATTACTAAAATCTTGTACGTGAAAACATCCAAAAAACTACCTATGTTAAGAAATGGGGTAGTGTCCATGTTAAAAAACTAATCCAAGCGACCAAAATGTCTCGAGAATAATGTATGTTATGTCCTCTGCTCCTAAAATCTGGCTAATTGTTCCGTCTAAGAAAAATCTTTCTTACACGGACTACCCAAGATCGAACTCATACACGCTAAGCTCTATCAAATCTATAAACGAAAGATGCAAATACAAAGAGGGCAAAACCTAGGTTTGTTACATTCATTCCATCCGAAAAATAAATATAGTATTGGAACATGCATTTTTATACTTTATGTTGTTTGGAGCAGTTATCATTTTGCAAATCAGGTTTTAGAAAGGAAAATATTTATTGTTCCTTGATATTTCTTTGTGATCATGTGTGTGCGTTTGCGTGTATATATATATATATATATATATATATATATATATATATATATATATATATATATATATATATATATATACATATTAATAATAACTACCTCAGATAGTGATTTGCTCAGAAAATACACATCTGTCCTGTAAAGACCGATCCCATATTCTCTCAAGAAAATTGGAAGCTCCAGAGGGAACGTCTGTTTTACGGACATGAGAATAAAAAAAATCGAAGTTTTTAATGTTGGATTAATTTTTATAAAACACTTTATATAAAGAGTATATCCAGATTTCATAAATATGGCTAATATTGAAGCTAATAATCATATGATAATTCCCTTCTGTTCAAAGAATGCAACATTACTCAAGAAGAATTAAATAGAAACGTTTTCCTCTTACGATAAGAATAGTGTTTGTAATAAAGCAAAATACAAAAGTGTTACATAAGCTAATAGAATGGTGAAAGCATGTAGGGGAATTTTGTCTTCCTAATTAGTTTAGTTTTTTTTCTTTTTATACAAATTCTCATTTTATTGTATTAAATATTTTACAAGTAAATAAGCAAATAAAATTCAACATATTTTAAATATATAGTTGACTATGACAAACTTGCATATGTAACTGATTAATAAAGGCGACATTATAAATGTTTTTAAACGTCAGCACATATTACTCCTTCATTCAGTTAGTGGAAAATAGTGGGAAGAACAATAACTTCGTTACGTACGGTTACAGCAGAAAACATAGTTGATGACGTCATCTCAGTAATAAGGATAAACATAATTCCATTGATGTTCTGTACTCCAGGTTGGTCAACACTTAGGTTAAAGAAAATTAACCCAACTATTGTACCTATTACCTATAAAGGTAGATAAAAATACAATCATCGTATATATTAACTGTAATGGTAGCCGAAAACACAGCTATCGTACCTATTACCTGTAATAAAGGTCGACGAAAACACCACCATCGAACCTATTATCTGTATATTAGAACTAGAACTCAATCAAGCGGATTTACCTACTTTGTCATTCTATAAATTACTTGTATGTTTTCTTCAAGATAGGTGGGAGAATAGAGCTGTATGCAGGCCAAAATGAATAAATAAAGTAATATACTATTAGCTTACTAATTTTTGTACAAGAATGGGTATGTGTGTTTTGTCTGGGGTTTTTTTTTGTAAGAGAGAGAGAGAGAGAGAGAGAGAGAGAGAGAGAGAGAGAGAGAGAGAGAGAGAGAGAGAGGGGGTGGGGTAATTTTCGTTGTTTAAAAAGAACTGACGTTTGCTATTTATATCAGAAAGTAACATATATAAAAATTTCCTTGATAATCAGGTTCCGATTCTTAACTATGTATCATATAGAAAAGAAAGAAAAATTACCATTTATCCACTTACATGCTTGCGTAAAATTGATTGCAATAAAGAAAACATAAAACGTGATTCTATGTGATTCTTTCAGCTGTGTCACGTAAAAGCTACATGAAATAAATTTTTTATAATTTATATGCTCGTATAATTCGGGATAGAAAAGGAAAAGTTACCATCGTTTGTAAAAATCGGACTCTGATGATATTAGGTTCTCGAATGCTAGTTAACCAACTTCTTTTGAAGACGCATGACAATTGTCTACACCATGATGCTTCATATCTGAAAACAGAAGATCGTATATACCGTATTTACATGAAAAACCATTATATGTGGTTAAATAGAAATATAGTTGTAACTAGCATTCAAAGACACATTTCAAATATTGGCAATACAATTGTTGTAACTAGCAGTCCAATATCAATGCCATATCTGTAATATCAGTTCAATATCAATGCCATATCTGTAATATCAGTCCAATATCAATGCCATATCTGTAATATCAGTCCAATATCAATGCCATATCTGTAATATCAGTCCAATATCAATGCCATATCTGTAATATCAGTCCAATATCAATGCCATATCTGTAATATCAGTCCAATATCAATGCCATATCTGTAATATCAGTCCAATATCAATGCCATATCTGTAATATCAGTCCAATATCAATGCCATATCTGTAATATCAGTTCAATATCAATGCCATATCTATCTGTAATATCAGTTCAATATCAATGCCATATCTGTAATATCAGTCCAATATCAATGCCATATCTGTAATATCAGTTCAATATCAATGCCATATCTGTAATATCAGTTCAATATCAATGCCATATCTGTAATATCAGTCCAATATCAATGCCGTATCTGTAATATCAGTTCAATATCAATGCCATATCTGTGATATCTACAATAAAAAGAACATTATTCTAACGCGAGAATTCCTGCAAGTAGCTGTTTTTGTATGACTTCTCGCTAAAATTGTATGACATCTCGCCAGCACCACTACTACTACTACTACTACTACTACTACTACTACTACTACTACTACTACTACTACTACTACTACTACTACTACTACTACCGCTGTTGATGTCTTGCTACAGTTGTTAATAATAATAATAATAATAATAATAATAATAATAATAATAATAATAATAATAATAATAATAATAATAATAATAATAATAATAATTAATATTAATAACAATAATAATAATAATAATAATAATAATAATAATAATAATAATAATAATAATAACAATAATAATAATAATAATAATAATAATAATAATAATAATAATAATAATAATAATAATAATAATAATAATAATAATTATTATTATTATTATAATAATAATTATTATTATTATTATTATTATTATTATTATTATTATTATTATTATTATTATTATTATTATTATTATTATTATTATTATTATTATATTAAATTGTAAACTAGTCATTGATTTGCAATTAATCCATGTTAGCATGATTTATGATGAATAAAAACAACGACATATCACCAGATTCACAGAGATACCAAATGTATATCATGAGATATAGCTATCTATAAAAAATTTGATCAAGTGTTATGCTAAACTGTACGTTAATGGATTCCATGGAATTTGGACATATATACTATAATCATGTTCACAGAGAATATGATTTTTTAAAAATCTATTTAAAAATATTTATTATTATTATTATTATTATTATTATTATTATTATTATTATTATTATTATTATTATTATTATTATTATTATTATTATTATTTAATTAAGTAATTAAAGGAAGCAGTTCCATACCTAGATGTTTCACTGAAAGCTTCGTTAAACTGTAAATGAAATCAAAATAAGTTTTATTCGTATCTTAGGTTTCTGATATGTCTTATTTCTAGAACACGTAATCACAATGAATTACAGTTAAATACTAGCTTTCTTTATAAGCATATGTATCCGAGTGAAGGAACAAGAGAGAAAATAAATGTTGATTTAGAAGCTAAAACTTTTACAAATTTAGATTTAAAACAACTACTTCTTCTTTACTAAATAAAATACCTATGTGAGCATCTCTCTCTCTCTCTCTCTCTCTCTCTCTCTCTCTCTCTCTCTCTCTCTCTCTCTCTCTCTCTCTCTCTCTCTCTCTCTCTCTCTCTCTCTCTCTCTCTCTCTCTCTCTCTCTCTCTCCTTACCACCGGGCTGGCCTTTTTCACACAGCTTTTCAACACATTCGTTTCTGCTTCCATGTCTTTTGCTTCCCCCGTCTCTTGAAATGCATCGCAGATCCTCTAGGTCGATAAATTATGATATGAAATATATGACAACTCTTTAAAAGTAAATTATGTTAAATTATAACTTGGAAAAGGTAACTTTAACGTTATTATAAATTAAATAATTTAATACAATTCTACGAGTGGATGTACCTCAAGATTTCTATAAGTCATTTAATGTCTCAAACTAATTGCTGAACATTTAATTAATCGAAAGGCAATTACTGAGAAAAAAAATCATTTTGGTTTTTCTGATTCGTGCTTTGCTTAAAATGTTGCAGTCTCAGAAAGATAGTAACAACAGTGCAAGATGAAAGAATTGCGCTGGCCTGAATTATAGTCTTACAGATAATAACACTGTTGATAAATGTAGGTATCATTCTGGCCTAAATGACAGTCATAAATATAGTAACAACGGTGACAGATGTAGGAATCCTGAATTCAAGACATAGAGATCGCAACAATTTGGATAGATATAGGAATCATGCTGATCGTAATTACAATCACAAAGATAATAACAAGGTTGACAGTTACAACTAAATGATCAAAATATACCCTCAAAAGTAACAATCATAAATGCTCAGCGCCACCACCAAAATCACCACCACCACCACCACCACCACCATCATCATCATCATCATCATCATCATCATCATCATCATCATCATCATCATCATCATCACCATCATCATTAAATACATACGTTTATCCTATCTTTACATTCTGCTCGCCTCTCTGGTGCCACAGCCAGTGTCATTATAAAATAGTCGGCCGGGTTGTAGTTCACTGGGCAAAAGTAACCTTGTCTGTAGTAGATGCAACGTTGGTAAAAAAGAATAGAAAAACTTGTAAAAACAAAGATATTAGATACAGAAGTAAAATTAAATAGATCTTGCGTTAATTATGCGTAATAATATCGAAAGTTATAAACATTAAATCCCTTATACATACCACACAACCATCCCATATATAATAAAGGAGGACATGTTCGTCAGTTTGTCCGTAATTTGTCTGTATTTATGTCGATAAATATGTTAATTTCAATAGCGTACTTCACAAATCCTTAAAGGTATATTTTTTTCAACCAAACCTGATATACATGTCAAACAAGATGTCATATGCTATTTTAGAATGTTTCTCTTGTATTATTCTTTCTATTTAAAGGTGGAAACAAAGCGTGGTCTAAATAATATTTGAATTGAGGAGCTTGTTTAATAGGTTCATTCAATCTAAGTTCTTACACAAGCGGGGAACGGAGGAGTGGGGGCGAATTTGCCATCTTTAGTTGACTCTTATTTGGGGATACCGGGACGTCTAACATAAACAGTCTAGTTATGAGCATAAGGGAAGTAAAACATCATATAAAACATGTTTCAGATTTGTTTCTGTTCATGTTTGTATTAAAATTATTGATATGCATGTTTGGTTGGGTTTTATTTATACATGGCAAAACAAATTCCCTAAAATGAAGGCAGTTTAGGTAATCGCCAATTCTTTCGTCATCAAACATCATCAAATATTGAACATGAAGTATAAGCAATGCTCTCGGATTGAGTGTAGCGAATTTCTAGAGCACATATATCCTCCAAAGGTATAAATAATCCACCTAATCTGAGATTATTACAAACTGAAATAAATCCTTTACATAATTTTAATGCTAATACATTCAAAAACATTGTGCTTGTAGCAAAGAGCATACTGTGATATATTTTAAAAGAAACTTTGCTGGTTTGTTTTCGTTTTTGAAATAAATATACAATGTACATTATTTGTATTATCATATTGATACGCAGATTTTACGATGGAAATACAGCAGTTATCTCTTTCTATGTTACTTTGGAAGCAACTTCTTTAGAAAAAAGTGACAAAATAAAGCCACAAAGACTATATTTTAAAACTTAAACATAATTTGATATAAATCCAAATGGATGCAAGACCAAAATAAACCAATCTTCTGCTCGGCTTTCTTAAATTATTTCCTGGGCGATGGCGTAGAAAATATTTCAAACAAACTCACTGTTGGAAGAACTTTAATGCATTCTGGGATGCACCAATAAAGGCCACTCTTCCTTCTGCCATCAGCAAAACTCTGTTACAAAAAGAAACAGGAGAAGCAAGTTAGGACTTGTACTGTGAATGATAAAGTTATGTCATCTCTCTCTCTCTCTCTCTCTCTCTCTCTCTCTCTCTCTCTCTCTCTCTCTCTCTCTCTCTCTCTCTCTCTCTCTCTCTCTCTCTCTCTCTCTCTCTCTCTCTCTATTGTATATGTTTGATGAAATGTCCAGAATTATTCATCATTTGTCAACGAAGTATATAAAAAGTGTTTGCATTTTAAAAAAGCAAATTTATTTGATTCACAAGCAATATCTTAAAATACATACATACATACATACATACATACATACATACATACATACATACATACATACATACATACATACATACATACATACATACATACATACATACATACATACATACATACATACATACATACATACATACATACATACATACATACATACATACATACTCACACATACATACATACATACATACATACATACATACATACATACATACATACATACATACATACATACATACATACATACATACATACATACATACATACATACATACATACATACATACATACATACATACATACATACATACATACATACATACATACATACATACATACTCGGGTTCAGTGAAATAAAATTGTTTTTTTCTATATTTTTTGATAACTTTATGGTAGATTTCGGATAACACACACACACACACACACACACGGGCGCGCAGTTTGCGAAATTGACAATATCTTAAAGTAGATGCAAAATACTTCATAAGACTGAAAAAAAACATAAATATTAACAAGATTCTAATCTGAGGATATTCGTATAGTCTCTTATGTGACTGCGAGGTTCTAATATAACAGTTGTGTATTTAAAATATTGGAGATTTAGTCGATGACTATTATTATTATTATTATTATTATTATTATTATTATTATTATTATTATTATTATTATTATTATTATTATTATTATTATTATTATTATCATCATTTTTGTTGTTTTATTTTATTAGGTGTTGTTGTTCTTGTCATTTATAATTTTGTGATATTTTGTTTTAACCTAGGTGGCTATATAAATATAAATAAAAATTGCCCACAACGAGCCTTCGCGTCCGTCTAGATGGAAATATTATTTAGCCATTTATCGCACTTTCGGGCTGTATCTGTAACATGTACATCTTTTACATTCAGATTTATGCAAAGTAGCTCTTTTAGCGATATACATTTGATTTTGCTTTAGCTGTTGTTGTAAATTAATAAAATGCGCAATATACACAATTTCCTGATTTTCTTATGAGAAGGGCTGTTATAAATTTAAAAAAATGCGCAATACACAATTTCCTGATTTTCTAATGAGATGGGTCGATATTTGCGCTTTGCACTATTTATGGAATAAATTGTATTGATTATTTTTATTTGAAACTACGTACATGCGTATGTATACTTTTAGATATTAAGATCTTAAAGTTGCGTATAATAGATGCATACGCATATGTTTACAGTTACTAATACTATTATTAGTTGAAATCATGATGACAAATTTCGAGTTTTATCTCATATGACTGGTCGGTCAGGTTATATCTTAGAACAATTATGTTATTTCCCATTGGATGTGCCAGGTCACATGAATACTTATTTTGAAATATTAGATTGAGCAGTAAGATCTGTCACGCGGGGCTATATTGGGACATATATTCGACTCTTGACGGTGTATATAAGGAGAGAACTGAGAAATATGATTCATTCTTTTTTCTTTTGTTCTTGTTGTAACATCAAGTCTGCAGACTATTTTATATTGTATTTAGATATTATTTGAGAGGAAAACATTAGTTGGGATTAATCACTGGAAAAAGCAAGTGCCCATTCGTTTATAACAATATTTAGGGAATGTTCTGAGTTATTCAAAGGAGTTCTAGATAATGCCCTTGTGATAGGATCTTTGAGGATCGGAAATTCATTCCAAACATTCCATTCCATGGGATTTCAATATAATTTTTCACAATTATTTTGGTATTTTACAATAGCCTAGTTTGGTCACACAAAATATAGGTGGAAATAAAACAGATTTGAGAAAGAAGTAATTACTGATCAAACAGAGCGTATATCTCTGACGAAGGCTGGTGAATGGTGCATAAAATGGTTCTCCCGCTTTTTGCCATTCCTTGCAGAGTTTGCACTATATTCTCAGCCATGTAGGAGTCCAGTCCGGACGTTGGCTCGTCACAGAACAACAATGGTGGATTAGTCAGAACCTACAGATCAATTAAAAAATACCTAATGAAAACATATACGATAAAGAATATATGAACATTTTAAAAATGAGGTGGTGCAAATGATTTTGATTAAACAGACATTTTGCTCTAGCCTTTTCACATTATAGTTAAATAAAACATAATAGGATAGGACCAGAAGCCTTCACTTAGAGTATTATTGACAATGCATTGAAAGAGATTAAGAGTACATATAATTGCTTGTAATAAAAAACAGTCAAAATAAAATTCAATTTAATATAAAGAAAGAAATAAGTTTTTTTTTTAAAACTATTTTTTATAAACAAAATACAACCCCGTAAAGTACTGCTTTTGATTGCAATAATAAAGTCCTCAAAGCGTAGTGGTCATTTTAGTATGTTACGATGCAATACACGTCGAGTATATTAAGTCTACATTTTCACAAAGGAATACTTAATTGAGGTACAAAATATTGTGATGATGTCCCACTAACCTCAGAGGCAAACGAGAGCCTCCTCATTTCACCTCCAGAAATTCCCTTTGTTCTCCCTGGCCAGCCTATGACGTTGTCGACACACTTGGACAAGCCAAGCTGAAATATATCGACACAAACCAATATACGAATAACGAGTGTTGTTTTAAGATCACCTTTTCAAAAGTTTAAATATATTTTTTACACAACTTTCAGAAATGTTATATAAGGATGTAGAAGAAGGTAAAACGACTAAAGAACGTCACTAAATTTTATATAGACCACTTTTTGGGATAAACCAAAGCCATTGAAATTACATATGGCGCATGTCTATTTATTGTAGCTTCTAAGAGAAATTAATTTTGTGTGACTGCCCACATGATTAACACAAATTTCATTTTTAATTCTCTATTAGCGCAGTTTCATTTCTCTGTATGCAAATAATGCATAAATTGTAATATTTCCCAACTACAATACAATAAATTGCATATTGTTGTCTGTGCCCTTTTAAGGCATAGACACGTGAGGCATGTACCTAAGGCCCCGCGTAGCAGGGGATTCCATGGCGGCCCTAAAACAAACTTTCGGTATCGGTTTTGCTATCTATTTAGTACTATATTAATAAATTTAACAAAATGACATACATGCATATGGAAATACAATGCAACAATCTATATCTGAGACTGAGAGATTGAGGCTCAATTCTGGTTACTTTTAAGGTAAGAGTAAGTGCATATTATCTCCAAACTTCTTAAAACAGCTCTGATTGTTATTCTGGTAGCCAAACAGCCCACGCCATTTTCACTCGAGAATATTGTTCTAGAATCGCCTTTAGTTTTGCAAGAAGTGTACCATTCAAATTTAATAGGTACAATTAAACATTACCTCACGAACAACTTCCTCTACTCGAACAAGCCTTGCCATAGTAGTGATATTGTTGTCCATTCTTAGCAATGCCTGTTAGTAACAAATAAACGCATAATTAATAAGATATAAACAAAGATGTCATAATTAAGAATCGTTTCTTGATGATCAAGTTTCTTCTCAAATTACTAAGACAAAATTTTCTTTGACAGTTATCAATTAAAATAAAAATTAGAGACATCCGTAGAATTTAAAGACAATGTTATATTTGTAAATAGGATACCAAAATAGTACATTTAATCACGTCAAGTTTTAAATTTCCTCAGACGTGTATTACATGATAGATATGCAAAAAGACATTATTTACTTTTAGTGAAAGTAAATGGATCTATAAAGCTATAAATGATCAATGGTAAAAATTATTAAGGACGAAATTGTGGATACAAATTGCTATGCATATTTATTAAATTATACAATTATTGGTATTGTTTCTTTTGAGGTTTTATGCTTTGTTTTAGTTTTGTTTTGTTTTTTAATTTTTTTTCTTCAGGTAGAGATAGAAAAGAAAGCACGCGTTTAGTAATAAGGACGGGTTCTTACATTAGCTTGAGTTACCTTCGTCACAAAGGATAACGTGACGGACGTAAAAAAGAAAACTGTATTAAAGTTGAGAAACGACTACTATAACTTAGTGGTTTGACAAGTTTCTCTCCCAGAGACATATCCAGGAATAATTTCACGTTATTAGAATTCTTTTTAGATAGTAAAGCATTCTTTAAAAGGGATTATGATACATCCATTTTATGTACCCTGAATATAAGATGCTCTCTGACTGTCATCGTTGCAATGAACATATCGTCTTGTTGTACGTATGCTGAGATGTTTCGAATTCCCCTACCGACATTAACTCCATTGACTCTAACATCCCCTGTTACATCCAGAGTTTTTTTATTTCGTTGTGTTAGCGAATTCAATAGAGTTGTCTTCCCTGATCCGCTGTGTACAAAGAGAAAACTAGTTCGTGAATAGATGGAATATAAACGTTCTCTAAATAGCAATTATGTTTCTTTGTAATCTAATTTTTGTTTTCAATGCAGATTAATGCATAAATTACACACAGTAATGTAAAAATGTGTTGTCCTCTAAGTTAAATCTTTTCATCATGATACTTGATAAATAACTTCCTAATGCCATCCCATAACCAAAGAAAAGTGGTCACAGGGCGTTCCAATTGTTTTTTTCGGATTTTATTTATTATTTAGATCTTGTCAAAATACCTGCAGAATTCTTGTTTGGTTAATTAAATGATGCAAATGTATAGCAACGGGCTTTAGTGATTTTATCTAGTTGGAATGAAATATCCATATTTAAACTTTTATAATAATAATAATAATAATAATAATAATAATAATAATAATAATAATAATAATAATAAAAATAATAATGATCATTATTATTATTATTATTATTATTATTATTATTATTATTATTATTATTATTATTATTATTATTGTTGTTGTTGTTGTTGTTGTTATTATCATCATTATTATTATTAATTATTATTATTATTATTATTATTATTATTATTATTATTATTATTATTAATTATTATTATTATTAGTAGTAGTAGTAGTAGTAGTAGTAGTAGTAGTAGTAGTAGTAGTAGTAGTAGTATTTCTGTATATTCTTCTAAATAATAGTAACAAGAAAGAAAAGGCGGTATAATAATATAACAGAAATATTTACAACAAAAAAGTCGAATACAACAAAATGCGAGACTGAATTAATACTTAGTAGTTGCAGGTACATGTTGCCAGATATAATGTTTGGCACTTTGGAGATCGATTTTGTACCTAAGAACTGTGGAGATTTACTCAAGGAAAGAAGGAGTGAAGGAATATGAATGCATTGGAAATAAAAAGATTTAATTTTCCCAAATATAAAGGAAGTAGAAAATATGAAAAAAAGATTAAAACGACAGAGTAAAAAATGAGCACCAACCAGGCACACTCGGCTATAATAAAGTTCCTCCAAATTATCTTTAACATGGATGAATCAATCAGACAGAAAGACTTACATGGAAAGAGAGGTAGTACTGACCTGGCACCAAGGATGGCTAGAAGTGTCCCATACTTCACCATACCGTGAACTGAAAATAATTTAATTTGTCGTTTTTTATTATAAAATGTCAGAAGAGAAAATAATACCTGAGTATATAGAATTTATATGAAATTAAAAAGAAACTATACGAAACTACAACACGTACGATCTTGGGTTTGCACTCGATTCACCATATTTTAATATTCTCGGTCTTTCATGTAAGATCTTTTTCTTTTACTTTATATGAACATATTTGTTATAAAAAGGAAGGGGAAAAAGAATTGAAAGAAGAAGGAAGGAAGGTCGAATCCGAACACGTTGGAAATGATAACACGTTTTGCTGGATGTACAAAGTGGGTGTAAAGGCACTTAGAATTTCCTTGATGTTATAGATTATTAGCTGATTGTAGGTTTCAAAAAATGTATCACTTTCTCTGCACATTTTTGCCACCTACATGTGAAGTAGGATAATAAGCATTATGTTCAAGCGTAAGCTCCATCATATCAAAGGATCAGTTTAGACATTTCGCATTCATATTATTACAGTAACACCAATATCATCAAACTTTACGTTGGGTGTTTCAAAAAAAGAAGTAATCGAATAACGTTATAAAGCTGGGAAACATTCACAAACTTTCCCTGTACAAACGCGTACTGTTATAAAGCTGGAATAACATTCATAGACTTTCCCTGTACAGTCGCGTACTGTTATAAAGCTGGGATAACATTCACAGACTTTACTTTCCCTGTACAATCGCGTACTGTTATAAAGCTGGGATAAAAATCACGGATTTTTCCTGTAGAATTTCATTGTGTAGTACTTGTATAACTCACCATCATGTAAAACTTGTTTCGGTTGTATCGAAGGATCGGGACCACGGAGACAACTTCTGCTTTGGGGTTTTACGTACACGTTGACGCCTCTCCAAGTGAGCGTTACGTTATGAGACTCAATCACGCTGGGACTTTTGCCGCGGTAAAATCTGTCACTTCCGGCCAGAATATTATCATGTTCTCCGTTCTGTACCGATTCAATTCGCAAGGTACTTACATTTTCATCTTTTGTCGACATATTATCGAATGTGGAAGAAATCCTGCCGTCACCGCTATTCACTCCGTTATTGTCAATAGAAGACATTCGAGATTCTAGGTTAACACGAGTGGATACATTTTCATAGCCGCTACTGAAAATGTTGTCTAGATCATCATCAACAGACTTGAAACGTCTATAAGTTGTTTCTTCGTCAGGTTTATGTCTTGGGTCATCCGAGTGAGATATGGGCAACCGTTCATCTAAACTAGTTGTAGTATCGAAGCTGATGTTGAAACTGACGTAGGTTGACTCGTTTGTTTTTTGGGTCCATAAAAATGGTGGTGTCTCCTCCATTTTAGCCGAATGCACCGTGAACACAAATTCTTTTTCTGTCAATAAAGTAAATACTCTAGAAATTATTCACTTCTAATAAGGCAATTAGCTATATGTCACAAATATCAGCTTCGTTAGGGATAAACTGAGCATGAGACTACGTGCAAAAAGAACTGGAGTCTTGGCATCAATGAGTGTTCTACATCACTCAACGCTATCTGCACAAATAAACTATCGCAAGTCATTCCCGTTATTGTACAGTAGGATATGGTCCAAATAGTTCACATCCAGATAACACATTTGATATATGTGCAAGATAAAGTAGGCACTCTATCCTATACAAGGTCAAAATAAAGACATGTCCTGCAGTTCAGTAACTATCTTGACGTACACATACGGATAGCATTAATACCCCGAATGTTTGTGTATATGCGCGTGTGTCGATGGACCCCCCATCCCCACCCCAAAAAATAAATGGTTGTCTGGATGAATGTATCTAGAGTTGCAGAAATGACTGGCAGGATTGACTAATAGGTTCTGGTATGTACGTATCTACATGCATACTTGAGTTGATGGATGCATACATACATACATACATACATACATACATACATACATACATACATACATACATACATACATACATACATACATACATACATACATACATACATACATACATACATACATACATACATACATACATACCTACCTACCTACCTACCTAACTAACTACCTACCTACCTACCTACCTACATACATACATACATACATAGTCACACGTACGTCCGTATGATTGCGTACTTACGAAGGTTCATACATACATATGAAACGTTGCATGTAGCGTCTGCAGAGATCCACTGCTTTAAGTTTTGTTGGGGTGGTGGTTGGTGGGGGAAGGGGCAAGATGCCCGAGTCACTCGCCTTTACAAATCATTCATACATCTCACCTCGAGTTCTGCCAAACCTTGGCATTTGACAAAGCTAGCCAGTATCTTCTCGCGGGTCGGTGGTTCTTCGCGGCTTCTTTCGTCACTAACTGCTTTTGTATTTGGCTATTAAACAGGTGCCATCCATGTGAGAGAGCTTTCATATCCTGTTCAGTATTGACACCATAACTACCACAATGGATGCTATGATTATCAAAATGGTACTTAGATTACTATTATGAACATATACATTTCCGTAATGATTGAGCAACGATTTTTTCAAGCAAAAGGGCTGAATGTTAAATCAATACAATTTTTGTTAAAAATCAGCCTAATGCTCATGAAATATTAAATAAGCATTTATTTCAAAACAGTCATTGGCCTGCTGTTAAAAAACAGTATCAATTAAACAATTTTCAGTATGATCTGTATGGAGATAGTTTTCAATAGAAATAGCACCATGACCTCATTGGCAATTGTTTTCAATACAGATAGCACCATGACCTCATTGGCAATTGTTTTCAATACGTATAGCACCATGACCTCATTGGCAATTGTTTTCAATACATATATCACCATGACCTCATTGGCAATTGTTTTCAATACAGATAGCACCATGACCTCATTGGCAATTGTTTTCAATACAGATAGCACCATGACCTCATTGGCAATTGTTTTCAATACGTATAGCACCATGACATCATTGGCAATTGTTTTCAATACAGATAGCACCATGACCTCATTGGCAATTGTGTTCAATACAGATAGCACCTTGACCTCATTGACAATTGTTTTCAATACATATAGCACCATGACCTCATTGGCAATTGTTTTCAATACAGATAGCACCATGACCTCATTGACAATTGTTTTCAATACAGATAGCACCATGACCTCATTGGCAATTGTTTTCAATACAGATAGCAACATTACCTCATTGGCAATTGTTTTCAATACATATAGCACCATGACCTCATTGGCAATTGTTTTCAATATGAATAGCACCATGACCTCATTGGCAATTGTATTCAATATGAATAGCACCATGACCTCATTGGCAATTGTTTTCAATACAGATAGCACCATGACCTCATTGGCAATTGTTTTCAATACAGATAGCACCATGACCTCATTGGCAATTGTTTTCAATACAGATAGCACCATGACCTCATTGGCAATTGTTTTCAATACAGATAGCACCATGACCTCATTGGCAATTGTTTTCAATACAGATAGCACCATGACCTCATTGGCAATTGTTTTCAATACAGATAGCACCATGACCTCATTGGCAATTGTTTTCAATACAGATAGCACCTTGACCTCATTGGCAATTGTTTTCAATACAGATAGCACCATGACCTCATTGGCAATTGTTTTCAATACGTATAGCACCATGACATCATTGGGAATTGTTTTCAATACAGATAGCACCATGACCTCATTGGCAATTGTGTTCAATACAGATAGCACCTTGACCTCATTGGCAATTGTTTTCAATACATATAGCACCATGACCTCATTGGCAATTGTTTTCAATACAGATAGCACCATGACCTCATTGACAATTGTTTTCAATACAGATAGTACCATGACCTCATTGGCAATTGTTTTCAATACAGATAGCACCATGACCTCATTGGCAATTGTTTTCAATACAGATAGCACCATGACCTCATTGGCAATTGTTTTCAATACAGATAGCACCATGACCTCATTGGCAATTGTTTTCAATACAGATAGCACCTTGACCTCATTGGCAATTGTTTTCAATACAGATAGCACCATGACCTCATTGGCAATTGTTTTCAATACGTATAGCACCATGACATCATTGGGAATTGTTTTCAATACATATAGCACCATGACCTCATTGGCAATTGTTTTCAATATGAATAGCACCATGACCTCATTGGCAATTGTTTTCAATATGAATAGCACCATGACCTCATTGGCAATTGTTTTCAATACAGATAGCACCATGACCTCATTGGCAATTGTTTTCAATACAGATAGCACCTTGACCTCATTGGCAATTGTTTTCAATACAGATAGCACCATGACCTCATTGGCAATTGTTTTCAATACAGATAGCACCATGACCTCATTGGCAATTGTTTTCAATATAGATAGCACCATGACCTCATTGGCAATTGTTTTCAATACAGATAGCACCATGACCTCATTGGCAATTGTTTTCAATACAGATAGCACCATGACCTCATTGACAATTGTTTTCAATACAGATAGCACCATGACCTCATTGGCAATTGTTTTCAATACGTATAGCACCATGACATCATTGGGAATTGTTTTCAATACAGATAGCACCATGACCTCATTGGCAATTGTTTTCAATACAGATAGCACCATGACCTCATTGGCAATTGTTTTCAATACAGATAGCACCTTGACCTCATTGGCAATTGTTTTCAATACAGATAGCACCATGACCTCATTGGCAATTGTTTTCAATACGTATAGCACCATGACATCATTGGGAATTGTTTTCAATACAGATAGCACCATGACCTCATTGGCAATTGTGTTCAATACAGATAGCACCTTGACCTCATTGGCAATTGTTTTCAATACAGATAGCACCATGACCTCATTGGCAATTGTTTTCAATACAGATAGCACCATGACCTCATTGACAATTGTTTTCAATACAGATAGCACCATGACCTCATTGGCAATTGTTTTCAATACAGATAGCAACATTACCTCATTGGCAATTGTTTTCAATACATATAGCACCATGACCTCATTGGGAATTGTTTTCAATATGAATAGCACCATGACCTCATTGGCAATTGTTTTCAATATGAATAGCACCATGACCTCATTGGCAATTGTTTTCAATACAGATAGCACCATGACCTCATTGGCAATTGTTTTCAATACAGATAGCACCTTGACCTCATTGGCAATTGTTTTCAATACAGATAGCACCATGACCTCATTGGCAATTGTTTTCAATACAGATAGCACCATGACCTCATTGGCAATTGTTTTCAATATAGATAGCACCATGACCTCATTGGCAATTGTTTTCAATACAGATAGCACCATGACCTCATTGGCAATTGTTTTCAATACAGATAGCACCATGACCTCATTGGCAATTGTTTTCAATACAGATAGCACCTTGACCTCATTGGCAATTGTTTTCAATACAGATAGCACCATGACCTCATTGGCAATTGTTTTCAATACAGATAGCACTATGACCTCATTGGCAATTGTTTTCAATACAGATAGCACCATGACCTCATTGGCAATTGTTTTCAATACAGATAACACCTTGACCTCATTGGCAATTGTTTTCAATACAGATAGCATCTTGATCTCCATAGTGGATGTTTTCAATACAGACTTAGCATTATTTCCATTTCTGACCAATCCTACCACAAGAAAAGAAAGTAATAACCATCCTATCATCCATTTTGAAGATGTAGTGACAAGTAACTAGTGATCAATTTAAAGTGCAAAACATACAATAATATGGACATAGGAATGCAAATGCTAGAATCCAATGTTTTAATCTACCAAGTTTTTTGAAGAGCAGCACATTAAATAAGAAAATTTATGGTGAAGCAATATATATATATATATATATATATATATATATATATATATATATATATATATATATATATATATATATATATATATATATATATATATATATATAAATTTTCCTTTATGTGAGGATAAAGTAATGATGACATTGAAAACTATTACATTTTTGCTATCCCAGCATATATAACTAATTTCTAAATTTTCAAAAAGGAGCTGAACTCATGTAACACCTTTTTAACAGCATTTTAGCATACAGATGCCTTATGTATGCTTTGTTCTTAGATCTACAGACTTCATGAAGAATAAAGGCAGTCTTGACACACATGAGTGAAGGATTTCTTTAAAAACATGTCTGTTAACATCTCTCCAATGAAATTAATTGAAAACGAGGAAAAGCTCAGAAAATACAAATACGTCAAGTTTTTGAGCAGCTCCATGACTAATGAGTATTCCAGTCATCAACAATAAATAATATTCTTAAAAAGTTATCATAACCATGACAATCCAATAAAGACATTTTTTTTTCAAATCTAAAAAAAAATTTAAACAAATTTGCAATACATATCATTAAATAGGTATTGATTGCAAAAGTAATATTCACAATGACATATCTACTCTTACAAAGCCTGCACAGCTGAGTCATTTTGAAAAAAAGCATAATAAACTTTATAAAAGATAAACAACTAATAAACAGTACAGTTCATCCATCCTTACTCAGAAGAATTGTTTACTAGAAGGCAATAAAGATCTCAAGAAAAATAAACATTCCACTCCAAAACTTTCCTCTAAAAGAGATAATTATTTTATTTGTTGAAATGTAACCAACAAAAACTCTGATAAATATCCCAAATCAAACATTTATTATGGACAAATTTATTGTGCCAAACCATTTCACCTTGAATTATATTACCAGTAATAAAAATCGCACAAAACACCAAAATGTTTTGAAATAAAATATTTTTATAAAAGCAAAAGTGTTTTAGGATGTAAAGTTTATCATTTGGAATATGTGCAAGTAAAAGTATCATGGTTGAGAATTACACATATTTGACCCTTTTATTTTGAATCTGCTTGTTATAAACAAAAAATATCACAACTTTTCATATAAACTTCGATGCAATGATGGAAAAAAGTCCATTACTTTTCTTCATGTTTATATCATACACATTTAAAACAAAAGCAATGGAAAGAAGTGCACATTTCCTCTAATCAAATCTTGACTGTTGGAGAAACTAAGCAAATTGATCTAATGTGCCTCATCCTAGTTCATGCTACCATAAGCAAATAAATAAAAGTTTACACTTGGTTTCACTCTGACAATACCATCAGTGACCACAATACAATTGTTTTGTTTTGTGAGGAATGTATTCTTTACATTAAAGGCATATTATGTGAATCAATGTTGAAGTGTGTCTTGTCTTAATTATGCTTACCATACTACTGTCATACTGTCAAACTCTAATGTGTCAATATGTTGGCTTCAAAAGCAATGTGTCAATATGTTGGCTTCAAAAGCAATGTGTCAATATGTTGGCTTCAAAAGCAATGTGTCAATATGTTGGCTTCAAAAGCAATGTGTCAATATGTTGGCTTCAAAAGCAATGTGTCAATATGTTGGCTTCAAAAGCAATGTGTCAATATGTTGGCTTCAAAAGCAATGTGTCAATATGTTGGCTTCAAAAGCAATGTGGCTTTTATTTTACAGGATAGGATCCAAGCAATTCATTTTCCGATGGTGTGAAAAGTTGTTGTGTTATTACAGCAGAAAAAGAAGTCATCTTTTGCGCCAGTGTAAGAAGAATAGTTAGGTATCTGCCCATGAAATAAAGCTATCTCTAAAGAAAAGATGCAATATACATTAGAGCCTGGGGTCATACAATATTCAACATGTGAGAGTGAAGGCAGGTGAGGTTTTGGTTCATGGGTAATAACAATTAGAAATATATTGCTTTATTTATTTTTCTATTCATCACAGGTTTAAGTCAAATGTCTTTTGATGTTGGTGATTTAAGCCACTGACTAATCTAGATATTATTTTTATACTACAAACTAAGATCCATGTATATTTTTAAGTCAGTAATGATTTTATTTCTAGGATAAATTAGGGTAAAATAATCTGGTGTGAATAACATTTACCCATAATTATGATTCTGCTGTACAGGGCATGCAAAACAATCTTTATTATAATAATAATAATAATAATAATAATAATAATAATAATAATAATAATAATAATAATAATAATAATAATAATAATAATAATAATATAATAACAACAACAATAATAATAATAATAATATCTACAATAACAATACCAATGGTATTCAGTGCATGGTATTTGTTCAAAAATCAAATTAAAAAAGTGAACCTGTGTATTGTGATCACCTGTATTATTGTCAGCTCTTTGTGTGTGTGTAGAGAGAGAGAGAGAGAGAGAGAGAGAGAGAGAGAGAGAGAGAGAGAGAGAGAGAGAGAGAGAGAGAGAAAGACAGAGAGAGACAGAGAGAGAGAGACAGAGACAGAGAGAGAGACAGAGAGAGAGACAGAGAGAGAGAGATGGGCTGCAACACAAGCATTATGTTAGTTCTGCACATAAAAAATGAGTATTTGGAAAAAATAATCTTTTCTGGGTATATTACAGTTTATTTCAAGCAAATATCAAATATTAAAATGATTTAAATGCACAGTACATCATAAAGTTATAAAATCCTTTCTATGGTGTCACTCTAACATCATAAATAACATTTATATCTAAATAATACATATAAAACCAAATGCACATGATTCTCATAACAACAAATAGCATTTTGAAACACACGTCCGTCCCTCAATGGGAATGACACTCTACCTTGTGAAAAGAATTTCCAGGAGTTCGAAATAAGACCATTTCTTCTATTTAATTGTCTAGTACTGAAACTACCTCAGATATTCTTTATCCAGAGCAAGATTTTCAAATTAGATGCTGTGGATTATACATATTGGATGTGAGTTTGGCACAGTTTTCATCCATGACAAAGTAAATCATTAGAACTTGTTTCAAGTCAAAATGATTGTCCATTCAGTGATAGTGTCAACATTTTTAAGACAATCATCATGGCAGTCAAATGGAATATTTGACTGGCATAATTTTCATTGGATGGACTAGGCACCGAAAGAAGTCATTCGGTTAAAACTCATGTTGATGAAGCCTTCCAAGATAATGACAAGATACAATTATGGCAGCCATATTGGATGTCAGTTTAACACTATTTTCATTTAGGACCATGTAGATATCATAAGTCTCTTAGTGAAAACCCTATTAGAAATAACCTTAGTTGCTGTTGTTGGGCTTAATACCATTTTTCAGCACACGATAGGCTATTCATGGCAGCCAGTATTAATGGTGGAGGAAGAAACCGGGAAATCACCAGAAAGAACCACCGACCCACGAGAAGCTACTGGTCAGCTTTCTCACATATCCACATTCAACAAATTCCTAGACTCAAACCCATGAAGACAGAAGTTAGATGGCAGTAATCCATAACAAACAGAGATTTAGATCACTGGGCCACTCGGGCCCCTGAAATGACCTTATAATTTGGAATAATGATAACAAGATTATCAAGATGGCCCTTGTGGTGGCCATACAGGAAGTCAGATTGGCACCATTTTTTTTTAATAAAGGACCAATTAGAAATCATACAAAGTCTTTAAATGAAAACACACTTTGATATAAGCATCCATTCAGGATGCCTACTGATAAGATTATAAAGATGGCCATTGAAAGGTTTTATAGATTGTTCATCCCATACATGGAAATGCTATGTACTTGACTACAGACAGGCTTTATAGATCATTTATTCCAAATGTTGAAATGCTATGTACTTGACTACAGACAGGCTTTATAGATCATTTATCCCAAATGTGGAAATGCTATGTACTTGACTACAGACAGGCTTTATAGATCATTTATCCCAAACTTTGAAATGCTATGTACTTGACTAAAAACAGGCTTTATAGATTGTTCATCCATATGTGGAAATGCTATGTACTTGACTATAGACAGGCTTTATAGATCGTTCAGTCCATATGTGGAAATGCGGTGTATTTGACTACAGATAGGCTTCATAGATTATACTGTCCATATGTGGAAATGCTATGTACTTGACTATAGACAGGCTTTGGTGGCACTCACCAGTTATTATGTACTTTTGAGAGAGTGATGTATGTAAGGTGAAGTTGTTTGCATCTTAAACATGCACAGTGGAGAGAGTGTTGGCATACCTCTATGCTATATTCATGTAATGTGGCTGAAATTTTTTTGCATATTGTACTTTTGGAAAATTTTAACTGATCTTAGCACACTGATAACTAAAATGACTGCTCCCTTGTTCTCCAAAGATCAACCAGAATTTGTCTAAAGTAGAATATCCTTGGCAGCTATTAAAATAGGGAAAATGAATTTTGCCAAACTAGACCAGCTTCTAAAAGGGCAATGAATGAATTTCCAAATACATGAAATGTAAAAAAAGTTATTAGCTCTTTATTTACAATTTACCTCTGAAGTTCGAGAAGTTAAAATGAACAAGTGGAGCCAGCACTTTTTTGAAAGGTGCACATCTGGAGTAAGGCCAAGCTGTATGCTCTATAACCCATATTACACCTCTCAATCATACACCAAATTAAATAAAATTAAAGGTTCTAAATACCTAAGATATACAAAGTCTTTTTTTAAATAGCCAGTTTAACTAGTGAGAAAACCCTGGGAAATTCTTTTTTCAAAATTCTAACCTTATGCTAAATATAAAACTGTAGAGCGCCACCTTTATAGATCGTTCATCCCATATGTGGAAATGCTATGTACCTGACTACAGTCAGACTTTATAGACTGTTTATCCCAAATGTGGAAATGCTATGTACCTGACTACTTACAGGCTTTATAGATTGTTCATCTCATATGTGGAAATGCTATGTACCTGACTACTGACATGCTTTATAGATCATTCATCTCATATGTGAAAATGCTATGTACTTGACTATGTACAGGTTTTATAGATTGCTCATTCCATATGTGGAAATGTTATATACCTGACTACGTACCGGTTTTATAGATTGTTCGTCCCATATGTGGAAATGCTATGTATCTGGACTATGGCCTTATAGATTGTTCATTTCATATGTGGAAATGCTATGTACTTGACGGCTTTGTCAATTGTTCATCCCATACATGGTAATGGAAACCCACTTTGATATAAGCATCCATTCAGGATGCCTACTGATAGGATTATAAAAGTGGCCATTGTGGCAGCTACACTGTTTGTTCAAGCAGCAACATTTTCAATGATGACCATGGGATGAATGTGCATAAAATGTTTCAAGGCCAGCGTCCAAACAATTTTGGCAGAATATAGATCACAAATTTGTGGTAACAGATGGACAGATGACAGATGACATACATGGACAACAGACCATTCCATAAGCTCTTTTGGTCTATGTCCAGTACAGCTAACAAGCTATTCACAATAACAAAATTATTGAGTATAAAATTAAAACTATTGTCATATATACTGACTTATAGGTCTAGTCCAACAGCAAACAACATAGACCTTGCTCAGCTGTTATATAAAGCACTAACAGATAAGGGTATATGTTACTTGTTCAACTGATTGCTCCTAACAAACTGCATAGATCCACATCTGCCTGCACATATTACACTGGCATATCTAGGCCTATGTTGTTTGCAGTTTGACTTATAATCTGGTATATACAGTACAAGAAATACTCTTTGCATAAAATATTAATTATTGCTTTTTATATTTTCAAATAGCTTGTAAATTTCATAATCAAGGAAACAAATACTTTCACACTTTTGCATCATGTAAAACAGGGCAACACTGCATTAATATTGCACATTTTGGTCTCCAAAAGGCAACACTGCATTAATATTGCACATTTAGGTCTCCAAAGGGCAATGCTGCATTAATATTGCATATTTTGGTCTCCTAAAGGCAACACTGCATTAATATTGCACATTTTGGGGCACTATAGACACTGATACAGTGTCATTTATAATAACTATCTGAAAGAAAATGCTGACAAGGACAACCAGAAAATTAAGCAATTAAAATGCAAAATTGCTAAATCCTATGAAAACAGAAGAAGGTAACTGATCAACATTTCAGTTATCATGATAAAGTTATAAAGAATAGGATACATTATTACAAGTTGGGTTTTTTTTACTACATTTTTTCTTAGCTAAATAAATCCAACATTAATATACACATTATTTTTTCAAGTTTAATGGTTTAATCACATTATAATTAGGTCTTGTCATGGGAATTGATAATTTCAAAAACTGTCTAATGAATTAAACATATAGAAGAACAGAACAAAACTAAAAATGTTGTTTTTCAATCCTTTGCATAACTGATGTCACTGATATAAAAGTCACTTTTTGGTTAAACACTTTTGTTCCAGAGGTAAAACTTTTTATGTAATCCTGGGACTGACATTAACAGAGTTGTGAGTATATTTCGTCTTTGGTTAAACTCAATCTTTCTTTCCTTAAAGTATGTAATTATGTAGTGACTCCTTGACAAATTTAAACAGATTAATTAGAACATCTGACTTGACAGTCTTGACATTTTTTCACATACATGTTTGGTTGTAAAACAAATGAAAACTGGCAAAATCAACCAAGTTCAGGAACAATGTCCTAAAAGAATCTTGTATGTCCAATATCTAATTAACATTTCTAAAATTTCTTATCTGGTGCTGTATATATTTCTTTAATAAAAAAATTAAATTTGCTGATAAGCAATGCAAATTTTTTTAGTGCATTCTGTATGATGTCACTGTTATTAATACAGAACTAAAATTATTTTGATACTTGCTTCAGACAAAAACCTCACAAATGCATCTATTTTTTAAAAATTTATCAACATACCTGGATATTAGCATACTGGGATATTAACATACTGGGATATAACATACCTGGATTAACATACCTGGATATTAACATACCTAGATTAAGTAAGCTATAACATGATTTCCTGATAAAAAAATTAAATGCTATTGATTTATATCGTTTAAATTCTGCCTCTAAAAATTGGTCATATTTTGTTATTATTTCTTTAATACAGCTAAAACCCATTATAATGTGATGCTTGGGGTCCAAAGAATAACACTGCAATATAAGTAGGATTGTCTTAACAAGTGTTTTGAAAAACTTTCCCATATAAAATGTGAATGAAATTTCAATATCAATTTTATTTAACCTCTTGAACATATATGGTTTGTTTTGTTTGCCAAGTTTCATGAAACATCAAATATATTTCAGTTTGGAATTGTATACATGCCAAAATGGCAGAAATGGCTCTTCCAAGAGTATGTATTTAGAATGTTAAAATGAGGTCAACTTAATTTAAAAAATGGGAGCCATGCTGCCATCTTGTTATATGCAGAATCATAACAAATCATGCTATAAAGGATTTTACCTGTATAATATTTCTTGGCACCATTTCATACATAGTAAATAATGTAATATTACATCATTCAAGTCCAAGTTGTAACTGACCACTTTACTGTGAATGTCATTTGTTCATTATACATCACATTACAACAATCTGCAATGAACCGATTCCCGGTTACTTCACTTATTTGGTTGGAATCAGTTATTCTTAAATAAAACTGTATTTTGCAGTAATGTTGGATGGGTTATATAAATGTCACTCTATCAATGTATCATCAGGTATTGTGCATAATTCATGCTTTATGTCATTAGATTTCATATGTCATTCATTTCTGTTTGTTGCTTCTGTATGCATGTATTAACATAAGATTTCTTATATCATTCATGACTGGTTGTGTTGCTGTGTTAAGCATTTTTCTAGACAGGACCCAAGGAATTACTCTGCAACCTGCAGCATGTGTGTATTGGGTGAAAAACAGAAATAATTTATCTTGAATGAAATGCTAAGGAGGTTTTTTTTAAACAGTCTTCACAGTTTTCCTTATTGAGTGATAGGCTTATGGTGGGTATTTTTAATCTTGTCTTCACAGTTGGCCCTATTGAGTGATAGGCTTATGGTGAGCATTTTTAATCAATCTTCACAGTTGGCCCTATTGAGTGATAGGCTTATGGTGGGTATTTTTAAAGTCTTTACAATTGGCCCTATTGAGTGATAGGCTTATGGTGGGTATTTTTAAAGTCTTTACAATTGGCCCTATTGAGTGATAGGCTTATGGTGGGTATTTTTAAAGTCTTTACATTTGGCCCTATTGAGTGATAGGCTTATGGTGGGTATTTTTAAAGTCTTTACAATTGGCCCTATTGAGTGATAGGCTTATGGTGGGTATTTTTAAAGTCTTTACAATTGGCCCTATTGAGTGATAGGCTTATGGTGGGTATTTTTAAAGTCTTTACAATTGGCCCTATTGAGTGATAGGCCTATGGTGGGTATTTTTAAACAGTCTTCACAGTTGGCCCTATTGAGTGATAGGCTTATGGTGGGTATTTTTAAAGTCTTTACAATTGGCCCTATTGAGTGATAGGCTTATTGTGTGAATGCCCTATCAATATTTAGTTATTCTGGAATCTGTGATATTAACACAGCTACAATACAAAACATTGGGACAATGCATGAATGCAGAGCTTAATCTCCAAAGTATCAAACAGGAAAAACAATCATCAAAGGACCCTATCACATAAAGCTTAATTTTCTGCAATTATTTGCTGCATGGTGCTAACTGCCATTTTGCAGATGCAAAAGCAGAAGTAACTGGAATTAATTTAGCAGACTTTATTACACTGTCCAGAGGAAAAATAGAAGTTGATGTATTTTTAATTCATGTCTGAGTTGTTGTGATCATGCATACTTATATATTGAATGAGTGTGATGATGACATTTTACAATGCTTATTATCTTTTAAGTGTATTCAATGCTTTCAAAAAAACACTTTTTATTCTTTAATTCAAAATTTAATTTTTCAGTAATTTTGTACAAGTTTATATAAGTAGATTGTTTATTCTCATTTGATAAACAATGCGCATCTTTTTCTATTTTTATGATCATGCACACTGACTCACCATGGGCTCTCAGTTCACTTATGAGTACCAACCCCCACCCTTCCAAATCTGCCTGGCATTGGACCTCAGTTCACTTATGAGTACCAACCCCCCAGCCTCCCAAATCTGCCTGGGAGGATGACATGCATTTTCCGGGTAGTAAGTTCAATTGCTGCTATCACTAATTCATTTCTCAAAGCAGTAGAATTGTATAAATTCTGTTGTTGCATGCAATTCTACATGTATAGATAACATAAGAAGTTCGAACTCAAGGGAGATAAGTATCTGGCTAAATAATTTTTCCTCTGTAAATTTGATATCATCATCATCATCATCATCATCATCATCATCATCATCATCATCAAGAAAAGTAAAAGTTTGATAACAACATCAATCATCATAAAATATTATGATATTGTTGATCATAACGATATTAAAAATTTCCACACACTTACACAAAATATTATCAGGTATATATGTAATACTGCACCTTAAAAACCCTTTGTATTTACCGAGTATTATGTACCATTAACATTTTTCATAAAGTATCACTCACCATCTCTCTTTAAAATTTTAACTAAATTTGAAGAACATAATGTCTTGAATATTAAAATATACAAAAACTGAAATGTAAAAATAAGAATATTACTAATATAACTAATATAAACCTAATAAGAAATATTTAGACTGTGGTGGTCACTCATATTAGTAAATACAAGTTTAAACACACACACATTACATATATATATATATATATATATATATATATATATATATATATATATATATATATATATATATATATATATATTGATTACAGGTACACATTTAGCAGAAGAGGATGGAGAATGCTTGATAATACTAACATAATTTTTATAAATATGAATAAATAACATTATCATACAAGTTAGTGAATTTCAATTATTTCTCTATGGTGAATTAACACCAGGTCAGTAGAGACATAGTTACTAGGTCAACATATGGGTGTGTACACATGGAGGCCTATATATGCAACTAAATCTATAACATTCTTTTTTGGTAACATATGCGTGCTAAAGATGGTGGTTGTTGTTAGAGGCAAGAGATGGGTACCATTTACCTGTGGACCCAGTATACATCTCCATAGAGTACAAATTAAAATTCTCTAACTGTAATGATTATACATATATATATATATATATATATATATATATATATATATATATATATATATATATATATACCAGACAGAACAGACTGTGCTATCCCTGCATTCTGTAGTAGAATCTTGATAATAGTGGGCAGAAATAATAGTTTAATACAAACAATACTATCATACAGGTTAGAGAAATTAAATTCATACTCTACCAAGTTTAGAACCCAGGTCCGCAAGTAAATGGCACCCAACGTCTTGCCTAAACACACCAACCCATATACCATCACAACTAAGCAGGCATCACCAAACAATGATGGCACTGAATCAGTGTTATATAAGCTGGTGCACTCAAATCACACTCTCATGATGACCTAGTAATTAATTCCCATATATATACACAGTCTTTCCTATATACCTTGATTTCTTTCATAGGAATCTGTGCTCAAGTATTTCAAATTTATAGCAATCAGGGAATGTTTTAATCAATATTGGGATTATTCTTTTTTATTCTTTAATCTGTCTTTTAAAGAATGACTCAACTATTTTGTGGTTTTGTTAATCAGTCTGAACCCATGAAATCAAATAATTTACTCACATTTTCAAGTTTCAGTTAAAGTATTTTTGAAGACTAAAGCACATTTCTTATTAGAAGTTCCCAATATACATTTCAGGCATTTAATCTCCACTAAAAATCAATTCCTCAACAGATATACCCATCATATATGTAGGTTTCTAAAAATACAAAGAAGAAACATTAGTAAGTGCATTAGCAAGAAATTTAGTCTTTAGATCTGAATGGAATTTACTGGATAAATTCTTTAAACTATGTTTCTTATTTAAAATTTTCCATGGATTTACTATCATGGATACAATAAGACTGGTTGGAGAGTAGATCTATTTACACCTTAGATGCCAGTTTTCATATTCTTATATACATGAAGCCCAATTGCATAGTTCTCTGAATAAGGATTATTATATGTAATCAATGCTGAAGATAGTTTGATGAGCATCAGTTTAAGTTGGTAACTGCAACAATAAAACCAATTTATTTATTTTCCTACACATGCCCTCATGTCTTGTAGGGTCAAGAGAATACAGATAGATACATTATTTTCTTCAGTCTTCCGGCTGGTCTCAATATTTGGGTATATCTTATGTATCATGGTGGCATTTTGTGGACCATAATGCTTCAGGGGTATTGGGAATAATTATTATATGTATTTTCATACTACTCCACACAGTGCATTTTCTCTCTCTCTCTATCTCTCTCTCTCTCTTGATAAAATTATTTTTATAGTAATACTTGTATCAAAACTTTGTCAAGAGGTGAGTCCAGGGCCTCAACCAGTGCATCTCTACTTATGTTTCTGGGATAATTAAAATATAAAAATGCTGTAGCAGGCCATCACTTTATCTTCATCAAAAGGTTTTATAAGGTGTCCATTCTATCCACAAATCTACCTTCTATTTAAAATTATGCCTGATAAAAGTTAAAGATGTCTGAAACAAAGCATTTTATATTTTCTTTAGTTGAAGCTACATTTATATACACAGGAATATATATGTTCATAATACAGATAAAATGTTCATAGTTTAAGATACAGAATGTAATTGCCTCCAGTTAAGGATTGAAGGGCCTCACATAAAATAGAGCATTATATTAACTATATATGAGTTATGTGCAATGACTAAGAAGGATCTTTCAAGCATTAAGTCCATTCTAGGCTGTTGATCTACGAGCTTTGATGAAGAGAATTATAAATGCCAGGATACGGAAAGCAACCAACAATGTTGCAAGGAGAGCAAAGTCCAAGTACCAGTTGTCCTGAAATCAGAATGGAATGAATAAATTGTTTGTTTGCAGCAATGCTTTATCACACTTCAGCACAATAGTGGCTAATTGGTACCAACAAAAGGCAGATGTCTGAAAAATGTCAAAATGAAAGCACCCAAATATTTAAACATTCTGTTGTATTTTAAATGTTACACAGAATATATTTTGCAATGCAATACTACATGAATCAAACATACTATAAGGTGCATTTGTAAGTTACACAGGATGTACTTTGCAATTAACTGCTACAGACATACAAGGTGCATATTTTGACACAAATAAATAATTTGACTTGCAAATATTATTCATTACTGTACCTTACATTAACATGAGAAACTAAAATTAATTACTTTAATTCTACCTTCAAGCTGATATGTACATAAGTATGTATCTATATATTATTATGTGACATGGGCTTGTACTCAGTAACAAAGAAAATAAATACCAATCATAAAAAAGGTTGTTTACACATAGTGATCACACAAAGAAAGTATGCCCCTGATATTACCAATCATTTTAACTTCCTGTTGACACTGTTACCAGTGCAAGATAAACTAAATGATAATTTTTATGCAATACTTCTTCGTCTTAAATAAACAAACTTTTAATAAAGGAAAATATCTAATTACTGAAAATGACTTTTGAATCAGAAAATATATTGATTGCAATAAAATGTAATGATATAAAAACATTTTTAAAACTTACACACAAGCAATTTAATCAGATATACATAACAATATATATATATATATATATATATATATATATATATATATATATATATATATATATATATATATATATATATATATATGGAAAAGATGTTTTTTTACACCCCTACAGAGTGTTACCTACCTCATCAAAACTAAAATACTTCAGTACTTGTTCACCATTCCTGTATTGACAACCATCTGCTCTATTTGGACTTGATGTAACATTGTCATTTTTATTCTCAGCTGGACAAGCTGAAAACAAATTTGACAGTTATCTTTATTTCTTGTTCAAAAAGTCTACTGCTTGATAGATCATCTGACCATTGACCAAGCAACTTGTAAAGTAATTAAACATCTCTAATACCATGTGACTGGTAATTTTGTTTTCTTTCTATGAATACCATCATTATAAAAGCTAATGTTAGAGTAAAAGTCATCATTGTTTGAAAGGAAAATAACTATAACTGGATGCTCAAAGAGTCATCCTTAAGTGTAACAATGGCTTTACTTTAAAAGCATTCCTATAATATAACCCTTTATAGAAATGTTATCACTTATTTATCATTACTGATCTACAATCTTGTCAAGAAATGGCTTCACCATCATATATGTTATACAACCTTTTATGGAAATGGTTTTACTCTGCCATCATTCCTGTCATACAATCTTCTGGTGAAATGACTTCACCATTCATTCTGTGATACAACCTTTTATAAAAATTGTTTCACTTAACAATCATTCATGTTACACAACAGTTGAAGATATGGCATCACCATCATTTCTGTTATACAATCCCCTATCCAAAGAAACATTGCTAATTCAACATAAATCACAAATAACTTTAGTAAAAATAGAAACTTGAATTCCACATGTCTGTATTCTGAAATACATTCATAAGTTTTGGTCAATCTCAACAGATGAAAAATAAATGCATCACAAATTATTTCGAATTTTCCATGAGTTTTAGACATCAGCAATCAACACAGATTGGGCTGAATAGTTACAAAGCAAATGACTTGGTGCATATGTGTGATACTAAGATTTGTACTATTCAGAGTTTTAAATTCACTTCCTCCATATTGAAATGAATAGTGTGTTCTGCATAGCCATGCAAGCCCTAAAAAGACATCAATGTGACAGGTGATAGAAACTGCTGTTAAAATGAATAGTGCATTCTTCATAGTCCTGCAAACCCTATAAAGACATCAATGTGACAGATGACAGAAACCACTGATGAAATAAATGGTGTATTACATATAACTTTAAAAATCCTAAAAATACCTCAATATGACAAATGATAGAAAACAATAATGAAATGAATAGTGTGTTCTGCACAAACCTGTAAACCCTATAAATACATCAATATGACATGATAGAAACCACTGATGAAATGAATAGTGTGTTCTGCATAACCCTGAAAACCCTATAAAGACATCATGATAATAGAAACCAGGATGACATAAATGGTGTATTACATATAACCTTAAAAAATCCTAAAAAGACCTCAATATGACATATGATAGAAAACAATGATTATGGAATAGTGTATTCTACATAACCCTGCAAATCCTATGAAGACATCAATGTGACAGATGATAGAAAACAATGATGAAATAATTAGTGTGTTCTGCATAACCTTGCAAACCCTATAGACATCAATGTGACAGATGATAGAAAACAATGATGAAATGAATAGTGTGTTCTGCATAACCGTGCAAACCCTATAGACATCAATGTGACAGATGATAGAAAACAATGATGAAATGAATAGTGTGTTCTGCATAATCGTGCAAACCCTATAGACATCAATGTGACAGATGATGATAGAAAACAATGATGAAATGAATAGTGTGTTCTGCATAATCGTGCAAACCCTATAGACATCAATGTGACAGATGATAGAAAACAATGATGAAATGAATAGTGTGTTCTACATAATCGTGCAAACCCTATAGACATCAATGTGACAGATGATAAAAAACAATGATGAAATGAATGGCATATTAAGTATAATTTTACACATCCTAAAAAAGACCTCTATATGACAGATGATAGAAACAAATTTTGAAATGCATGGTGTATTTATATAATCCTGGAATCCCTAAAAATACCTCAATATGACAGACGATATAAATCAATGTTAAAATAAATATTGCATGTTCTGTGTAGCACAGCAAACCTTAAAATGTCCTCATTATCAAAGACGATCATTTCTCATTAGTTAAACCAATTTAAGTAAGGTATATAAAAGCATCATGTACTGTGTTTTTTAACTCAGAAAACATGTAGGAAACATTTAGAAATGTGATCTGATGCAATAAGGCAACATTTTGTAGCTAAAATATTTATGCAGATCCTTTTCGTTAATTTTGAGTTAAGTTTTATAAACTATTGTTACAGTGATAATGGATGTCAAAGACTTCATGTTTAATCATAACTCGAGATATATTTATATTGTATTCTTGTAATTCAAGTGCTGGCAGTCACCTATCATTCCATGATCAGTACACAAACTGATATGAAATAATGGACAACAAACACAACTGTCTATCTTTGATTTACAAGAATGGTCAAGTAACTGAATATTCTATATTTAATAATTAAAAATGTATACTGTTTATTATAATTTTCATGGCAATATCACCCTTGCCTTCACTGCATTTTTGTTTGCTGGATGACAGTTCCAGATTATGCTAGCTTATGTTAAGGACAAAGAATGATAACATATTCTTTTTGCACAAAACAGTTCTCAGACTGGTAGATTAAAGTGGGTTTACCTTTGCAAAGTTAGTCTGGTTCCCTGACCAACTCCACTAAACCTAATATAATAAGCATGATTGGGACCCAACATGATCCATTCAACATCTGGATATGACTGCAATGAGCATTAATCTATGTCTTGTAAATGTTTGGTAAGTCCATAATTTGTGATTTGATGAATGAAGACTTTAAAAATAAAGCAAAATTCAAAGGAGACTTCATTTTTTCTTTATCAGAAAATTAACAAATGTGTAGCCAACAAATTATATTTGATCATTATGTTTTTCCAATTGTCAAAACACTCCATAGCCATAAACAAAAAGGTACAAAGAGTATCTCCTGGGTGTATCAAAAGCCCTGAAAATGAATGGAAAGCTTATCCCCTGAGCATCTCAAAACCTTATGAAATGGAATCCTTATATCCTGGGTGTATCAAAAGCCATGTAAATGAATGGAAAGCGTATCCCCTGAGCATCTCAAAACCTTATGAAATGGAAACCTTATATCCTGGGTGTATCAAAAGCCCTGAAAATAAATGGAAAGCTTATCCCCTGAGCATCTCAAAACCTTATGAAATGGAAACCTTATATCCTGGGTGTATCAAAAGCTATGTAATTTAATGGAAAGCGTATCCCTTGAGCATCTCAAAACCTTATGAAATGGAAACCTTATATCCTGGGTGTATCAAAAGCCATGTAAATGAATGGAAAGCGTATCCCAACAGCATCTCAAAACCTTATGAAATGGAAACCTTTTATCCTGGGTGTATCAAAAGCTATGTAATTTAATGGAAAGCGTATCCCTTGAGCATCTCAAAACCTTATGAAATGGAAACCTTATATCCTGGGTGTATCAAAAGCCATGTAAATGAATGGAAAGCGTATCCCCTGAGCATCTCAAAACCTTATGAAAATGGAAACCTTATATCCTGGGTGTATCAAAAGCCATGTAAATGAATGGAAAGTGTATCCCCTGAGCATCTCAAAACCTTATGAAATGGAAACCTTTTATCCTGGGTGTATCAAAAGCTATGTAATTTAATGGAAAGCGTATCCCCTGAGCATCTCAAAACCTTATGAAAATGGAAACCCTATATCCTGGGTGTATCAAAAGCTATGTAAATGAATGGAAAACATATCAGTAGAAAATCTCAAAAGCCCTATGAAAATGGAAACATTATATCCTAGATGCATCAAAAGCCTTTAAACTGAATAGAAAGTTTATATCCTGAACACATCAAAAACCATACAAATGAATGGATTGCCACGAGGTCAGTACCTGTGCACAGTACAGACATTACATCAGTCATTCTCATTTTGTGGTCTGTGTCAAGTTGTGACAGAGTATGATAGCTTTACAACAAAATATGTTAATCCTAGATCTTAATTAATAAAACAAACTAGAATCAATACCTATTTTTCATAAACTTGCTCTGTGACAATGTTGGGAATCTGATTGACCAATAATTTACCCTCTAAATTCACCAAAATGGCATTTAGTTTGGTGTCATGTATTTTTGCTGTAATACATGAGGTCCTTGTCAATTAATTTAACAAAACCATACTATGGAATAAAATAGTGTCATTGGATAAAATTCCATAAATAGTTTTCTGAAAGAAAAAATTATATTTTACTAGTAGTACTTTAATCATGGAAGGGTAATCTGGTAATTATAATATTAAATCAGCCACAAATCCAGATCCAAAAACAACACATTTTCTGAAAAATATATTAATTATGTATTATCAAAACTTCTTTCTTGTTACAGCTTGTTATACTTCATTTGAATGTATCAATATTAAATTTTACAAGTATATGGACAGCATATTAATTTTTGAGAACAAATATCCCAAAGGAGCCATTAGAGTTTCAGGACCTCTGACCTAATCATACATTTAAGGTACTTATAAAGAAATAGTGCATGAGGAAATTTTCTAAATAATAAAAACTTAATATATCTGAATGGCATTGTCATATCTGATAAATTAAAATCTGGATTTTATTTGTTCTTCTAACAATATGTATATAATCATTTGTTATTTTTGACTTTGAATAAACTTTAGAACAAAAGTCCACTGAATGGAATAATTCACTACTGGAGAAAAGAATGTCTGGAAAATTTTTTTTCTTTTAAGAGCTTAGAGTTTAAACATTTCTGATATTCTTCATCAATAACAAGATTTTCAAAATTAGCTGCTGTTCTAGACATATTGGATGTCAGATTGTCACCTTTCTTATTAAGGACCAGGTAGACATTATTCCAAGTCTTTTGGTGAAAAACCCAATCGACAAGATTTTCAGGATAACTGAAGGTGTAGCCATATCTAATGAATGATTTCCAAGGAGAAATAATAAGTATTTTTATGAAAACCCAATGTTGATATAATCATCCATTTGTGTGGAATGTAAGGTCAATTTGCGTCATTCTCACTTTGGAGCAAATAGATACTATAAAACCTCTACTGGTTTCAAAATGTCTTTAACAGCAGCCATTAAAATTTTTTCAAGATGGCCATCTTAGACATTAAATCAGAACCATTTCAATCTAATACTAACAACACATTATATGAAGCCTTCTGGTGAAAAATCATGTTTATATGGTCCTTCATTAGGAGGTGCATCAAAACCAAGATTTGTTGTTGTTGTTGGTGTTGTTTGGTATAATGCCATATTTCAGAACAAGATGGGCTATACATTGTGGCCAATATTAATGGTGGAGGAAAAACCTGGAAAAACTGGGAAGAACCACCAACCCAAGAGAAGCCACTGGCAAGATTTTTCACAAAGCCACATTGGCCAAACCCAAGACTCGAACCTATGCAGACAGATGCGAGATGGCAGTGATCTGTAATGGCACTCATATTGCTCACTTTTTCCATTCATAGCCAGCCAGACATCATATTGTACTGTGCATAACACATGCTTTTTGAACCTAATTTTCTCATTTTTGGGAGGGAATGCATACATTTTTTTTTATGAAGAACTAAAGAAAATTTTTTTCCTAGGTCATTTTGTGAAATATTACATCCACGGTACACTGCACTGTAACTAAATTGTTTGTCATTACTAATCCTTTTAAAGAAATAAATATTGCTAACAGACTTTATAGTTTTGTTCTTTAATATGTTAAGAAACTTGTTTCATTTCACAGCAATGTGTAGCATTTTCTTCTGTGAATTCAACCAGAAATACGTGCATATAACAACAGATAACTTGCTGTTCTAAAGCAGTGCAAAGTACTGCATTGATTACCATACCTATAAATGTTCAATATTTTGTGTATCAAATGTATTTTTGTCATTCATTTATGAACAAATGAAAAAAAAAACATTTATAATTCAATAACTGTTCAAGTTCTCATCTGATACACATTAAGGGTGCATCTCTCTTGCATCTATAGTTTGTCTGTTATAGTAACTGTTACACCTAATATAATAATATATAATGTTAAGAATTCATTTTCCTTTGGAAAAAGAAACTTGGCTTTTAGTTTTATTTCTCATCTTAAATCATAGCATTTGGTATTTCTTTCCAATTAAACAGTGATCAATGCTTAATCGACTCAGTATGGGGTTTCCAAGGTAATCGGCAGGACAAATATATGATTACTGTCCCTATTGATATTCAGTATTCAATAACTGTGTACCTATTACTTTCTTTTCTTCATTTATTCTTGGCTGAATTGAAATATAATATTTAGAATTTAGCTCATGTTAATGTTCTCTGTCAAGGCACATTTAGGAGACATCATTTAAAGCTTTCATGTTCTAAAAATAATTACTTTTCCTTTGTCATGGCAAATTTGCAATTTATTTGTGCATCTTGTGTTCAATAGTGAATAAATATTGTCAAAATAATGACATGGGCCATGTAAAAAACTCATATATTGTAAATGGCTAGCTAAACATGATGCATTAGCATTAACAGCAGATTGGTACCAATGCCATTGTATGGCTGAGAGATGAATAATGTGGTGGAGTTTCTGTTAGGGAGTGGAGAAGAATAAAAACACTGAAGGATGGGATGATGACAGTAAACAAGCATGTGCCCAAAGACAAGTTGGAAATGAGAGCTGTTATACAGCAGCAATAGGAATGATGACAGAAATGGACATGCAACAACTTTCCAAAAGTGATGAAAAAGAGGAATTTGATGGACTTGATAGAATAGACTGAACTACATCATCAAAGCAAACTTTAAAAAAGACTACTATAAATCAGAAAAATATATTTTCTATATTGCCACATTTCTCAATCTTTCTTTATAACAGCTGCAAAATATATTGGTCATGATTGGTTTCCATGCTGACAGGAAAGAACATAGTCACAATCAAACACTCTTATACTGAGAATGATTCAATATCCTGTAACAAATGATGATCTATTGAGCATTATTTAAAAAATCTGACTGTTTTAATGCTACAAAAATCAAGATTTTAAAATGTAATATCATCACATGTGCATCATATTGCAGAATTAAGTTTTTCCCCTCATTCTGGGCAAAAATAGAGATTCAAGTTCTACATCAATGTACATTATATGCATCAAAATATGGTAGACATCACAAGAAGTCTTTCATTGAAATTCCTCGTGCTGATATGATCATAAAATTCAGGTGATATTTGAAGATGATCACTGTGGTGACCATATTATATGTCAGATTGAGTGGTGCCATTTTTATTTAGGACAACTCAAACATCATTTGAATCAGAAGTCTGTTAGTAAAGACCCCCTGCTAATGCATCCACCCATTCAGGAGGAATAGCTATAAGCAATCCAAAGACAGCATATTGGATATGCCTGCAGTACCATTTTTACTTATGAACAACTAGAAACTGTAGGAAGTATTATCATGAAATCCTATGTCAATATTTCTTTCAGTTCAAAATTAGCAGTCACAAGATTCAAAGATGGCTGACATAATGGCCATATTGGAATAATATCAGTGCTATTTTCATATAATAGTGTCTAGCCAGAAATCTAAACAAGTATATTAGTACAAACCCCATGTTCATATGTCAATCCATTCAGGGGGAGTTCATTTTTAACATGACCAGAGTGGTGGCCAATTTTATTGGATTATTGGATGCCATAAGAAGTCTTCTTGTTAAAACATGTCAATAGGACCATGCTAGATGTTATGAGAAGTCTTCTTGTTAAAACATGTCAATAGGACCATGTTAGATGTCATAAGAAGTCTTCTTGTTAAAACATGTCAATAGGACCATGCTTGATGTCACAAGAAGTCTTCTTGTTAAAACATGTCAATAGGACCATGCTAGATGCCATAAGAAGTCTTCTTGTTAAAACATATCAATAGGACAATGCTAGTTGTCATAAGAAGTCTTTTTGTTAAAACATGTCAATAGGACCATGCTAGATGTCACAAGAAGTCTTCTTGTTAAAACATGTTAATATGACTTTTTGTTCTAGTGAAGAAGCAATAACAAGATTATCCAGGCTGTCATGGTAGTCATATTGTACATCAGGTCAGCACCGTTTTCGTTTAGGTCCAACTAGACTTCATATGAAGTATTTCAGTGACAACCTCATGTGATATATGACCATCCAATCTGTGATATTTTCAAGATGGCTGCCATGGTGGACATATTGGATGTCAGAGTGGCACCATTTTTCTTTTAGGCCCAACTACACCATAAATGAGTGTGTGTATAGTATATGGCAATCCTCCAAGATGTTTAAGAGAAATAGTGATAACACACTTGTGCTCATTGACAGACAGATGACAGAAAAAAGAAATTTAATCCAATTGGTTCTTCTGGTCTATAGTCAGTAGTGCTAAAAAGGAAGGCAGCAGTAATATTATAATTGGCATTAGTATCTCACCTATATGATCAATATGTTTCCATTGGTTGATGGCCAGTAACTCATTTGCATACTTAAACCATGACAAGTACTCCAACCAAATGAAGTATTTTGGGACAGAGCTACAAGAAACAAGAGAAAATAAATCAAGGTATTTTATCAAAATCTTTTGTAAAAAACACATGTTCACTAAAATTCTGTTGGCTATGTGATACATAAAATGAAAGCAAACTGTTTAAAGAACATATTTTCTAAATCTGATTATATTCACTGCTACGAAAACCAAAAGGTATAGAATGCACAAAAGAAATCAGAACTTCAATATATATATATATATATATATATATATATATATATATATATATATATATATATATATATATATATATATATATATATATATAACACATGCACCCAAACAAGTGTCATCATGTTATGACTGCATATTAAAGGTAATCTGGTCAGAAAAGTTCATTGCATTTGAAATTTTGCCAGATTTGACCTATGACCCCCTCTCAAGGACCACAGGGATGTATGACAGCCCTCTTACAGGTTGTCAAAATCTGGTCAGTCAGACACATGGACAGACTGACTTAACCAAGATATCACAGTATCCCTTGTTAAAGCATGGAATTTAATAAGTGGTTAAATCAAGTAGTGTTGTATTAAATCATTTTACCTTCAAATTAAAGATGAGTTAAATGTGTACATCTTAATGTATCAGGTATGTAGACTTTTCTACTTGACCTTTCACTTGCCATCTATTAGTGGCTAAAAGTACATCTCTTTGAAAAAAATATGTAAATTCATGTACAAGACCTACAGAAAACTTAAATAACTTAAACTGTCTATAAGGCTGATCAACTTAACAGTTTATACTTTTTCCATTTAATTTTGATAACCATTCATACTGATCATTTGGGACTGGTTCACTATGTTTTAATAGTCAGTGTTCCCACTAGCTATATTTAATAGGGTGTAGTACCCTTCACTTTCAATGTGCTCAGTTGTAAAATATAACTAATCAAAAATGCATTTATATGTCTTTTCACTTAACATTTAGTAGCATTGGAAGGTTTACCTGCTGATTCCAATAACATGCCACAGATGAAAGATTTAAGAATTTACAAGCTGGAAAAAGAGGTTCATGATATTAATGCAAATTCTTTCTATGAATGCATGTTATGGTGACAAAGTGTACCAAACAAAAATCAATCCATTATTTAATTCTTGGTGTATGTCAAAGTTGCAGACCAACTTGTATACTGATGCTATATACCAAAGGTGTATACTAAAATTGCATGAAAAAGTTGTTTGCTGAAGTTGTATACTGATGTTGTAAGGCTAAGTTGTACCCTGAAGTTGTATACTGATGTTGTATGCCAAAGTTTTACACTGAAGTTGTATACTGATGTTGTATGCCAAAGTCATACACTTAAGTTGTATACTGATATTGTAAGCCAGTCTTACACTGAAGTTGTATACTGATGTTGTATGCCAAGGTCATACACTTAAGTTGTATACTGATATTGTAAGCCAAAGTCGTACACTGAAGTTGTATACTAATGTTGTATGCCAATGTAGTACCCTGAAGTTGTATACTGATGTTGTATGCCAAAGTCATACACTGAAGTTGTATACTGATGTTGTATGGCAAAGTTGTACTCTGAAGTTGTACACTGATATTGTATGCCAAAGTCATACACTGATGTTGCATATTGATGTTGTATGCCAAAGTTGTACCCTGAAGTTGTATACTAATGTTGTATGCCAAAGTTGTACACTGAAGGTGTACACTGATATTGTATGCCAAAGTCATACACTGAAGTTGTATACTGATGTTGTATGCCAAAGTCATACACTACTTAAGTTGTATACTGATATTGTAAGCCAAAGTTGTACCCTGAAGTTGTATACTGATGTTGTATGGCAAAGTTGTACCCTGAAGTTGTACACTGATATTGTATGCCAAAGTCATACACTGAAGTTGTATACTGATGTATGCCAAAGTCATACACTTAAGTTGTATACTGATATTGTAAGCCAAAGTTGTACCCTGATGTTGTATACTAATTTTGTATGCCAAAGTCGTACCCTGAAGTTGTATACTGATGTTGTATGGCAAAGTTGTACCCTGAAGTTGTACATTGATATTGTATGCCAAAGTCATACACTGAAGTTGTATATTGATGTTGTATGCCAAAGTCATACACTTAAGTTGTATGCTGATATTGTAAGCCAAAGTCGTACACTGAAGTTGTATACTGATGTTGTAAGCCAAAGTTGTACCCTGAAGTTGTATACTGAAGTTGTATGCCAAAGTTGTACACTGAAGTTGTATATTGATATTGTAAGCCAAAGTTGTACCCTGATAGTTGTATGCTGATGTTGTATGGCAAAGTTGTACCCTGAAGTTGTACACTGATATTGTATGCCAAAGTCATACACTGATGTTGCATATTGATGTTGCATGCCAAAGTTGTACCCTGAAGTTGTATACTAATGTTGTATGCCAAAGTTGTACCCTGAAGTTGTATACTGATGTTGTATGCCAAAGTTTAACACTGAAGTTGTATACTGATGTTGTATGCCAAAGTCGTACACTTTGTATACTTATGTTGTATGCCAAAGTTGTACACTGAAGTTATATGCCAAAGCTATATAATTAGGAAATATATATTGATTGTATACTTGAATTGTATGCTGATGTTGCATGCATCTATACCAAAGTTGTATACAGAAGTTGTACACTGATGTTGCATGCTGAAGATATAAAGTGAATCTGTATTCCAAAGATGTATACTTAAGTTGTGTGCCAAAGTGGTATACTGACACTGTTGTTCAAGAAAGCTGAAACCAGAATTCACCATATTATGATTTCAAGATTTATAAATACTTAATATAAAATGTCACTGAACAAAATCAGAAATTTGATCATTCTTAATAGCTAATTAAGATGTTGTCAACAGCTGTTGTATTTACCATTGATCAACATAACACCAAGGTCATGAATGGCACTTTCCAATGTTACTATACACCAAAATATGCACAAAATGTGGCCAAGATTTTGTTCATAATATGTACCATGGTAAAAATTAAAATTATTTCATAAAAGAAATGAAAGATAAAATTTATTTGCATACTTATTTTTGTAGCATCTTTTAAGAACCAGTAAAGCATGCAAGGTGTTGTGAGGTGGTGCTTGACCATGATATCCTCCACTCGAAGCAACTCTATCTTTCAGTTCTAGTTGGAGAACGGATAGTGGATTTGCAAAGAATTAAAGAACCAAAGGATTCTTGACCTGTAAACTTGAACTTTAGCAATATTCTCATTATTCACCTTGTTAAGCAAGAAAATAAAACATTCTATTGAAATAAAATATACACTACATACCCGGCATTCAGAAAAAATCCTCCAAACATGAGAAGGGGCACCATCAGTGGAGGACCTATAGCTAGGGCCATATTAACAGAGTTTGCTATTGTAGATATAAGGTACCCTGAAAAACGGTCATGGAAATAAAAGAAATATGACTATTATTGCAGTGAACTGTGTCTGTGGGAGGATCTTGTGCAATGTTGGAATATGTATCTTTTTGGAAAATAAGGTTTTGTTTATAACTCAGCATTGATAGAATCCAAAATCACTTCATATAGGGTGGTGTGCTCCTCTACTTGCAAATCTCTAACCTGAATATCTATCCTCAAGTAAGAAAATATAAGAAAAAAAATAACCTGTTACTAATTGACCATTAAAATTTATCTGAATGAATATAAAAATTTACTAAAATTTACAATACATGAAGATCTCAGACTCCTCTTATAAAATGTTATATTTTATAACTCAAACCAATGTGGACAGAGGTGAGATGGGATCAATCTGTGAAGGCAAGTGCCTTAGGTCACACAGACACCTGGGTTCCTAGAGCTCAAAGTACAGCTAAAGATATAAGCTAAATATATTCAGCACTGAACTCATACAACCAGCACTTGATGAGATTAGCAAATTTAGTTAAAATCAAATAAAAATGTGGATGTTAGAGTGTTCACAAGTAATTGGGCAGCCAATTACTGTACAAGTCCAAAAAGGGTAATAGCTCTTCATGATAGCCAAACCAGCTTTCACAGAATTCTTCCAAAATATTGTTTAGATAAAACTTAACATCACAGTGAAATAAAATGAAAAATGTATGCTAGAGCATGGATGGATGGATGAAAATCAATCTTTTTTATGTCAAATGCTGTTAAGTGCTTGGAGCTTCTAATGATTAGCTGCTTTATAAAGTCTTCATTTTTATTATTATGACATGGGACAACAAGTATTGCAAGAAAATGCCATGTTCTATGAATCCACTCAATGTTTGGCAATGTTAGACAACATGGGCTTGATGCTTAATTTACAGTTGTATAAACTTACCAAAAGAAACACAAATATTGGCCACCAATAACAGTATCCCTGCACAAATCAAAAATGCTTCTGCCGAATCATAGAGACCTGTAAATACATTGTGGATCAGAAAAAGATAATATAAGATTAACGAGAACAGTATGAGTATATTTAAAATTTTGAAAGTATTGACAGAGTACATTTTCTGGATGGATTTCATGTATACTTCAATCCATGAGTGTAAGGACCTAAGGACCTAATTCCTCTGTCACAACAAAGGCCCATTTTCTTCTTTGTTAATTTAAAAACTCAATAAATAATTACCCCTCTATCACAACATGGGCCCAGTTTTCTTCCTTAGTAATTTTTAGTAATTTATAAACTCAATAAACAATTACCCCTCTATCATAACAAAGGCCCATTTTCTTCCTTAGTAATTTAGAAACTCAATAAACAATTATCCCTCCATCACAACAAGGGTCCCTTTTCTTCCTTGTTAATTTAATAAGTTAAAAACTCAATAAATTAATATCCCTCTATCATGACAAGGGCCCCTTTTTTCCTTTAGTAATTTTACAACTCAATAAGTAATTATCTCTCTTTCATGCAACATTGGCTCCTTTCTTCTTTAGTTATTTAAAATCTCAGTAAACAATTATCCATCTATTACGACAAGGGCCACATTCTTTCTGTAGCAATTTAAAAACTCAATAATTATCCCTCAATAAGTAATTACCCCTCAATAAGTAATTATCCCTCAATAAGTAATTATCCCTCAATAAATAATTATCCCTCAATAAGTAAGTAACCCTCTTTCACAACATGGTCCATTTTTTCTTTAGTAATATTAAAACTCAATAAACAATTATGCCCCTCTAATGACAAGGGTCTTCTTTTCTTCTTTTGTAATTTTAAAACTCAATAAATGAATATCCCTCTATCACAACAAAGGTCCATTTTTATTCTTTTGTAATTTAAAAACTCACTAGACAATTACAGTCAAACATGTCTTGAAAGAACACTGTCATGTAAGACCACCTGTCTTGAGAGACCTTATTCTGAATACACAGATGTTTTGATTATATAGTGATATATATATATACAAATACAAATCATATGGCAAATAACAACCCTTTCAAGCGTACTGGATCCACCAAGGGATCACGTGTGTCAGGGATTTATTAAAATAGATGCAATAAACTGACGACGAACAGTACAAAACTAGTAACTAACTAGCCAAAGCGCTTTCGACTCTTAATGAGTCTTTTTCAAAGGCAAATATAAAACATATATATGACAAACAAATAAACAGAAAAACGTTGTATTTGTAAGCCTCTACATGGCTGTCTCCACATGTGTTAAAACTATAAATGCAACCAGCTTGTATAGACTAGTTGCGGAAACTGAGAATGGTGTATAATTCCCTAAAAGTCTACAAGCCAAAGCGACATCTACTTTTACTTTTTGTACATTTATGTAACTCAGATTATATCCCGGATATTTGATTCTATACCGGTTATTCTTATATTATAAGAATACAAGCCAAAGCGACATCTATTTTTACTTTTTGTACATTTATGTAACGCAGATTATATCCCGGATATTTGATTCTATACTGGTTAATCTTATAGTATAAGAATAACCGGTATAGAATCAAATATCTGGGATATAATCTGCATTACATAAATGTATAAAAAGTAAAAATAGATGTCTCTTTGGCTTGTAGACTTTTAAGGAATCATATACCATTTTCAGTTTCCACAACTAGAGAGATCACTTGTCTTGAAAGACCATAATTTTTTGACAGAAAGTGTGGTCTTTCAAGACAGGTTCTAATCTATCCCTCTATCATGACAAGGGTCCATTTTCTACATTAGTAATTTTAAAATTTAATAAATAATTATTCCTCTTTCATGACAAAATAGCCCTTCATCTTCAATAGTAATTTAAAACCTCAATAAACAATTATCCATCAATCACAATAACAGGGCCCTTTTTCCTCATTAATGATTTAAAAAATTCAATAAATAATTATCCCCCTATCATGACATGGGCCCTTTTTCTTCTTCAGTAATTCAAAAACTCAATAAACAATTGTCAATCTATAAAGACAATAGGACCCCTCTTCCTCACTAATAATTTAAAAACTCAGCAAACAACTATCCTTCTATCAAGATAACAGAATCCTTTTTCTTCATTGACAATTTAAAAATCAAATGAACAATTATACTTGTTTCAACACATGATCCCTTTTCTTCATTAAAAATTTAGAGACCTAATGAACAATTATCCGTGTAGCAAGACACTGGGACTCTTTCCTTCACTGATAATTTAAATACAAATAATATCATTTTCTAATAAACAACAAAAATTGATACTTATAAAGATAAATTCAGAGCACTTAATTTCAGAATATTTCCATTTTTTGTCATTATATAAAAAGTACATTATAGAACTTTCTAAGGCATATAGATCGTCCGTCATAACAAGAAACATGTCCATACTGACAAAGTTGTCCTCCCAATACAATGCAAATGAAGAGTAAAGTTCTGAGAGTCAATTAAGGACAATAAGTTCATTAACGTCTGTCAGAAATTATTTAAAATGAAACCTGATGAAAATCATCTTTATATAAAGCTTCATAAAAAAATAATGTTTGAATCGATCAAGTCTTTCAAACATTACTGAAAAGAAATTAAAGATCAAATTTTTAACTCAGATAAGATTCATAACTCAATAGCATTTTGCTGGGAAAAGGCCAAGCTAAACCTCAACCTACATTTTCATAATGTAAAACTTCATATAAAATTTGGTCGCCATTCATAAAGTTCTTCAAAATTTACTGAATAAAAGCTGAACTGGACATTAAGTCTTTCTAATGAATCCTTTGACATGACTCAACCTGAATTCAAACCCATTACCCCCAGCATGCGAAATAGATGATCTAACCACTAATGTCACTGACATGGTCTAATTTTATCAAATTTTGCCAAATAATAATGAAAATCAAATTTATCCCAGATTTTCTTAATGTAAAACTTCACACCAAATTTGGTATTATTCCACGACATCATTCAAAAGATACTGAGTGGAAACAAAATTTGCAGTACATGACATGACGGGATGGGATGCGACGGGATGAATGGATATGGGTAGCACTCTATGACCATCCATTCAATTTAATTGTGATCATTATAAAGTTGAAAACAATATTGTTTTGGAGATATGAACTAATGGGAATATTTTTGAGGATTAGTCACACAAATTTATTTTGATTTTCCATCCAAAGTAAAGTTTGATAAATATTTAATTGCCATTTCATGGAAAATATGATACAACCCGTTCAATTTTTTAACAAGTAACAAGACAACACACTTACCAACCATCCAGTAGTCAATACAAACAAGAATGAAAGGAATTATGATGAATGTTGGTAGCTAAAGAGAAAAGTGAGAAAAAAATCTAATTAAAAAAATACATTTTGAATACCATTTTCAGCATCAATCATGAAAACAAACTGCAAATATAATGTCATTAAGATATTTAATTAGCTGAAAGACTTGTCATTTTTGAATGCTAAAATCATAAATATAACTTGATCTTTAAATAAAATTCATACAGTAATTTTTTATGATTATAATGGATAAATATATTAACTACAACTGACTGAAAAATCAAGCAGGTAATTAATTCAAAACCTCTAATCATGCTAATTATATCAAACATGAAATAAAATTGTGTAATTATAACAGATTAATTTACTCAGTGCATGAATGCCATCAATTGTATACATCTTGAGCAACAATAATTAATATTCCTAAAGTAAGTTTTAAACCCACAGTATTATATGTCCTGTGATGTTTGAAATGGTGATTAAAATTATTTACATTAACTTTGAAACTGGAAAGATTATATTTGTAATCAGGAATGAAAATAATATTGATAACACTGTTATTTAACAGTATATTATGAATAAGATAATGACGGCATGATTAAATTTTAATTTGACTTCTTTCATGATATTTTTTTTCAAAGTTTGGAGATTCTTTAGGTATTGGAAAGTAGAACTTACAAAGTCCTGTTATATTCAACAAAAATCAAAGACAACAATCGTCAATGAAAAGGATGAGTGACATTCTTGTTTCATTGTAATAATATTAGCAGACATATCATTCTATACAAGGCCTTTAGACTAACCAGTCATAAATCTAACAGATTTTAACTAAAATGCATACCTCTGTATACATTATAAATACCAACCATGTAAAAAAAAAAAACATTATAACAAAAACAGAAAAACTAAGTTTCAGAAATTTTATGTCATGTATCTCCAGTTTACAATATATTTTCTTTAAAAAGTATACAACTGAGGCAAACCAAAATAATCATTGTCACAACATTCTATAGCCATGCAAAGGGAGATAACTCGTCAAGACCAAAGAAGTGAAAATAATAGAATTTTAGCAGACAATAGCATGTAATTTGAATGCATTGTATTTCACTGTCATTAACCTTTCTGGAATTATTTATCCTTAAGCTGCATGGTATACAACAGAAAAATCTCTAGTATATGTTATTTTACATGAATGCTTACCTCTGCCAGCATTTTTGAGAGAAAATAACTATCCACTCGATAGAGTCCAATGCCATACTCTCTAAGAAAGATGGGCAACTCTATGGGAAAAGCCTGTAAAATTTAGATACAATATTTGCACATATTTGCCATAAAACATGATTTTCATTAATCCCATTTTAAGGAACTATTTGTATCTTTTGCAGAATCTTAATTATAGAAAACCTCCATGATCGCTTGTTCTCTTGAACTATTTAACAATTGTGAATGATTTATACAAAATAACAATTTAAGAAATTTGCAAAATGAGTGTGTCATTTTGATAAAGACTTTTGTTCTATCCAAAAAACACTGAATTTAATGATGGTGATAAAACTAATAATTTTTTTTCTTCATTTTATTCCATAATTTTAAGAGTATTTACACCATGTGATTGATGTTCTTCCACCCCTAACTAATGTCTTGTCTTTTCTTCATGGTCAAAATGAGTCATATTACCATACTCTGTCAATAAACCTATTTAAGCTGATGTGTTTCAAAAAATGCAGCCCAAGCAGATGAAGGCCCTGTCAGCAGGAAACAAAGTAGAGAAAAACACAGATGCTTGGTGAGTCAAAGTTGTGCTTATTTATGAAAATTTAAATGGAAAAATATATGTCCAGATATTTGCTATTTATGACCCATATTACTGCTGCAAACATAGCTACAGGATAATCTTGATAATTGTTTTTAAAAATTGTATTGTCTTTCTGTTATAAAAGATTTATGACAAGATTGCAATTTGTTTTTCAATCATTCTGTGGAGTTGTTTCATGTACTACCATTGTGGAAAACAATCCTGGGGATAAATGACATTGAATCAAACCATTACCTAAACATGAGATGCTTCCCTTGACATACACAACTCACTATAGTGACCAGTATAAATTTCCTACTAATTTTAGTAAAACCATGAAGTTTGTTACTTTTATTAATAAAGCTAGCTAAAATTTGGCAAAAATAAATGAACATTATGCCATGGGCAAAAAGGGATTGAAATCCTACCACCATTTCAGAAATAGCAAGTCACTGTGGCATGACAACATATATGTCATTTTGTTCTGATGGTGCACAATGGTCCTCTGCCGTGCTTCCACAGGAAAATATGAAGATAATAATACAGAAAGTGATAAGACAGATTTATTCAGATTTGTAGGTTTTGTGAAAAATGACGTCATCAATAATTAAATACATGCAGTGAGGCAAAAAAAATCCTACTGTTTCTAGAGACAAAATGCTGTTTATGACCACAATAATCCACAAAAATTGATACGCAATGATCAAAACTCTAAGAATGCTTGAACATCATTCATCTTAAGATATCAATGGACCAAAGCACAGAAATATGGACACACATTCAGAAGTCAAAGTGATTGTTGTCAACATTCTGCCAAAGCAGGATTGACAAAATTTGTGAATTCACCTTAGCTAGGGTCAACTGTGGGTTAAATTAGTTAAATGGTTTGTTAGCATTCCAAAGACAGAATAAAATATCTGATTCAAAGGAAAAATTACTTTCATACAGCAAAAGCATCTTGCATGGTAAGTTTTCAACTCAGTATTATTCTGTACTGAGTCACTGACACATATAATCAACAATTCCTTAATTTACACAAATTCCTAAACAAAGCAAAATTGTTTATATAAATATGACACAAAATTCAGCCAGCGCAGTCTTAATTTTCACTTTTTAAAATGCATGTATTTTCTTATATTTGTAATAATTACCAATGAACTAATAAATTATTACTAAATCATAACTAAATCTTACATTGACAACAGCAAACACATTAGTGAAGGTTAGGTTGGTGATAAGCAGGAAGAGCACACCATTTATGTTCTGTACACCTTTCTGATCTACATCCAGTCTCAGGTATATCAGACCCAGGATCAATCCTATCATCTGTAAAATGAACCAAAAAATATCATATAGTTTACCTTTCCATGCTAGCTTGCTTGGTTTTAAACAGCACTTTCACTTCTGGATGTAAAAGGCACTTTCTTTGCATCTCCAGCTATAAACAGCACTTTCATTACATCTTCAGCTATAAACAGCACTTTCATTGCAGTGACTAGCTATAAAAGGCACTATAATGCAGTTACTAGTGATAAATATTACTTTCATTGCAGTGACAGCTGTTACAAATGGAACATTCAGTGACTGGATATAAATGGCACTTTCATTGCAGTGACTGGCTATAAATGGCACTTTCATTGCAGTGACTGGCTATAAATGGCACTTTCATCGCAGTGACTGGCTATAAATGGCACTTTCATTGCAGTGACTGGCTATAAATGGCACTTTCATCGCAGTGACTGGCTATAAATGGCACTTTCATCGCAGTGACTGGCTATAAATGGCACTTTCATTGCAGTGACTGGATATAAATGGCACTTTCATTGCAGTGACTGGCTATAAATGGCACTTTCATTGCAGTGACTGGCTATAAATGGCACTTTCATTGCAGTGACTGGCTATAAATGGCACTTTCATTGCAGTGACTGGCTATAAATGGCACTTTCATTGCAGTGACTGGCTATAAATGGCACTTTCATTGCAGTGACTGGCTATAAATGGCACTTTCATTGCAGTGACTGGCTATAAATGGCACTTTCATTGCAGTGACTGGCTATAAATGGCACTTTCATTGCAGTGACTGGCTATAAATGGCACTTTCATTGCAGTGACTGGCTATAAATGGCACTTTCATTGCAGTGACTGGCTATAAATGGCACTTTCATTGCAGTGACTGGCTATAAATGGCACTTTCATTGCAGTGACTGGTTATAAATGGCACTTTCATTGCAGTGACTGGCTATAAATGGCACTTTCATTGCAGTGACTGGCTATAAATGGCACTTTCATTGCAGTGACTGGCTATAAACGGCACTTTCATTGTACCTCTAGCTATAAATGGCACTTTCATTGCAGTGACTGGCTATAAATGGCACTTTCATTGCAGTGACTGGCTATAAACAGCACTTTCATTGCACCTCTAGCCATAAATGCCACTTTCATTGCAGTGACTGGCTATAAGGCTATAAACGGCACTTTCATTGCACCTTTAGCTGTAAATGGCACTTTCATTGCAGTGACTGGCTATAAATGGCACTTTCATTGCAGTGACTGGCTATAAATGGCACTTTCATTGCACCTCTAGCTATAAATGGCACTTTCATTGCACCTCTAGCTATAAATGGCACTTTCATCGCAGTGACTAGCTATAAATGGCACTTTCATTGCACCTCTAGCTATAAATGGCACTTTCTTTGCAGTGACTGGCTATAAGGCTATAAACGGCACTTTCATTGCACCTTTAGCTGTAAATGGCACTTTCATTGCAGTGACTGGCTATAAATGGCACTTTCATTGCACCTCTAGCTATAAATGGCACTTTCATTGCAGTGACTGGCTATAAATGGTACTTTCATTGCAGTGACTGGCTATAAATGGCACTTTCATTGCAGTGACTGGCTATAAACAGCACTTTCATTGCACCTCTAGCTATAAATGGCACTTTCATTGCAGTGACTGGCTATAAACAGCACTTTCATTGCACCTCTAGCTATAAATGGCACTTTCATTGCACTTCTAGCTATAAATGGCACTTTCATTGCACTTCTAGCTATAAATGGCACTTTCATTGCAGTGACTGGCTATAAACAGCACTTTCATTGCACCTCTAGCTATAAATGGCACTTTCATTGCACTTCTAGCTATAAATGACACTTTCATTGCAGTGACTGGCTATAAATGGCACTTTCATTGCAGTGACTGGATATAAATGGCACTTTCATTGTACCTCTAGCTATAAATGGCACTTTCATTGCAGTGACTGGCTATAAACGGCACTTTCATTGCACCTCTAGCTATAAATTGCACTTTCATTGCAGTGACTGACTATAAATGGCACTTTCATTGCAGTGACTGGCTATAAGGCTATAAACGGCACTTTCATTGCACCTTTAGCTGTAAATGGCACTTTCATCCAACAGTACTTTCATTGCAGTGACTGGCAGCTATAAATGGCACTGTCATTGCATTACTTGCTATAAATGGCACTTTCATTGCAGTGACTGGCTATAAAGGTTATTTCATTGCCTTACTTATTGACCAGGCAATAAATGTCACCTTCATTGCATTACTGACAATAAATGCCATTTTCAATGCATTAATGGATATTAATGGTGCTTTCATTGCATTTCTAGCTATATCATGCAAAAGAATGAGGACCTAAATACATTTCCTTAAGACAGCTAAGATAGCTTAAGTAGGATGGCCTGGGCAGGTGTCAAACACTCAACTGATGGCAAATCACTATGGTGACTGAGTGCCTGTCCACACCTAGTAATCTTTCTTCAGGCCCATTAGTCATAAAACTTTATTTAACTCATACATATACTCAAATATGTTTATTACTAATAGAGTGAGATTTTCAACTGACATTTTATTACTTGAAATACTGAGACAATTTTCTGGTGTAAAAACTCAGTTTCCAGTTTCTTCATAGTACAAAAAACTGGAATAAAATGCAACTCTCCAGCAGCAAATAAAAACCTACAAGGTTATGATACTAAAGTAAAACCTCTGATGTCTGGAGGATTTTTGGAATGAATTCAAATTTTGGTGGTTTCTAAGATTTGCTTATTTCACCTCTGCCATACAAGTACACATTAATATCAACAGCTATACACATTAATATCAACAGCTAGTCAATTTTCTAAATTTTTTAAAATTATCTTGGATAATTATAATCTGATTGCATCCACAGAGGTTTCTATATTTTACTGTCCACAACACATCCTTAAGCTGTTCAAAGGGGAAGATGCTCTAATTAAGTGTTTGGTCTTGAGATGTTTCTTTTTTATTACAAAATGTTTTCTTTTTCCTTTCCAAACAGAGTAAAAACAATAATAAAGAAACATGTGTTTTTCTCACTTTATACAAGTATATTAAAAATAATATTTTCACTTTTTTGCAGATCTACAGTGACTATTAACTGTGACATGTGTGCCTTTCAGAGTGTAACAAAATTTAAGTATGCTTAATTTTAAGCAAAACAAACTTAATTTGCCTTATGCTTCATATCACCATGCAACAGTTTCAATAAATTTTTCTCTTAAAAAATATGACACTGCCCGTGGCCAAAAAAGGAAATCTATTTCATGATGAATTATGAGACAGATTAGAAATGTATCCATACTACATGGTTGTCCATACTATCCATACAGCGTAAGAGTAAATTTCCAAGTCAAAAACTGGAAACAAAACTCTGCCAAATTTTGCAAGAAAAGTTGAAAAATCAAAACCTGAACTAGGTTTCTACGGTTTTATATCCATTTCCTCTAAAGAGACTAAGTTGATACTGAAGAGTACATTTCCAAGTTAAATGGGCAAAAATTCCAAACAAATGCTGCCTCAAATGGGTGAAAATCAGACTTGGTCTTGCATTATTATGTAATCTAAAAGTTGCTTAATCTCTGGCATGGTGATATAACACTGACCAAAAATGTATTAATTACCAAGTACAAATTCAGTCTATACTCTTGAAAGATAAAGCTACATATGTCCCATCAATGTTGTAGCTTTAGACATATCTACAGATTAATGAGGACTACTAATCCATGAAATTTGATATGGTAGCTTATTTAGACATATTGACAAATTGATACATCCATGGATATGGAAACTTATTTAGACATATTGACAAATTGATACATCCATGGATATGATAGCTTATTTAGACATATTAACAAATTGATACATCCATGGATATGGTAGCTTATTTATACATATTCACAAATTGATACATCCATTGATATGATAGCTTATTTAGACATATTCACTATATATCCATGGAGATGGTAGCTTATTTAGATATATTCACTATATATCCATGGAGACAATAGCTTATTTAGACACATTCACTATACATCAATGTAGATAGTAGCTTATTTAGACAGATTTACTATACATCCATGGAGATGATAACTTACTTTGACATTCACTATACATCCATGGAGATAGTAGCTTATATAGACCTATTCACTATACATCCATGGAGATGGTAGCTTATTTAGATATATTCACTACACATCCATATAACTACGACAATTGCAACTCATTTAGACAAACTGACAGACAGTTATGCACCACATATTCATGAAATGGTAACTTATTTAGACATACTCAAGACCTGAAGTGGGCCATACATCCATGAAATTCAATATGGTAGCTTGTTTAGACATACCAACAGATTGATTTGGAATATAAATCCATAAAATGGTGAGAATGGTAACTTTAGAATACAGATTGAATTGCGTTATACATCCATCAAGATGGTAGCTTATTTAGACATATTCATACAAAGATGTGCACTATACATCCATGAAACTATGAAAATTGCAGCTTTTTTCGACAAACTGACACCAATATGCACTATACATCCATGAAAATGTAGCTTTTTTAGACATACTCACAGGCTGATGTGTGTATATATCCACAAGAATGGTAGATTATTTAGACATACGCATATTGATGTACTTATATATCCATGAATATAGTAACTTATTAGACATACGTACAACTGTCTGGGCAAATCGGACTCTTATGACCATTGGTTCTCGTAAGTTTGTCAACCAACACCTTTTCAGTAAACAGGCCATTTGTCTAACCCAAGATGATTCATATCTGTAAGAGAATTTCAATGAGTGTGATGAACTTTGAGACGAAAGGATAATTTATCTTCTCTTTCTCACTCTTCTTTCCCACTCTTTCAATATATTCCCAATTTGTTTCTCTCTCTGTGTTGCTTAAACCTCTCAAAAGAATTATGATAAAGTTTCGAACTTGAATAGGAGATCATTTTAAGTAAACTTAACATTTTAAATTATTACCATCTCATTTATGGCATCATTCTGAGTACACAGCATTTCACATTATTACCATCTCATGTATGGGATCATTCTGTGTACACAGAATTTCATATTATTACCATCTCATGGATGGGATCATTCTGAATAAATAACATTTCACATCATTACCATCTTTTATATGTGATCATATATTACCATCTAGTGTATGGGGTCATTCTGAGTACACATAGCATTTGAGATTATTACTGTCTCATGTATGGGATCATTCTGAGTACACTTAACTTTTCACGTTATTACCATCTTTTGTATGGGATCATTCTGTGTACACAGCATTTCACATTATTACCATCTTTTGTATGGGATCATTCTGTGTACACAGCATTTCACATTATTACCATCTTTTGTATGGGATCATTCTGTGTACACAGCATTTCACATTATTACCATCTTTTGTATGGGATCATTCTGTGTACACAGCATTTCACATTATTACCATCTTGTGCATAGGATCCTTTCAAGTAAACATAACATTCACATAACACGCAACATTTCACATTGATAGCATCTTGTGTAAGGCTATGTGGACAATTGAAGTATACTTGTGAATTTAAAATCGCAACATACAAGTGATCAAGAATAAACTGTCTATGTTCAATCTCGTTGTTTCATCAACATCAAATATACTTTGATACCCTACCTGGATGTGTTGCTGAAATCAGTGTCAGACTGAAAAGAAGAAAACATGAAATAATGAGTTGCAGGTTTATTAAAAATAGGATTAAAATGTGAAACCTTTATATGACTTTGAATGGCATATTGGCCTGTGCATTGGAAAAATGGAATTTGATGCATATTCCATACCATAAGGTACAGCTTCGATAAGAATGGGTAAAAAGTCCAAACATGGCAAAAACAGTACAGCATTTGTTTGGCAAAATTTTCCAATCAGAAAACTACTGTTTAATTCAAATTATTATCATACAAACTTGTATGCATGAATAGAGTTTAATGGCATGCCAATATAATATTAGCTTATCTGGCACCAATTAAAAGCTAAGTCCTAAAATAGTGATTGCAATCAATTATAAAAACATGATACCAATTTCTATATTTATGTAATATAAGCTTTAATCTTAAATTTCTTTCTCTGGCAATTCATGATAATAGCCATGAATTAATGGATTCAGAAATCAGAAAATGCTAAGACAATGCTTTCACAGGGAATAGTTAATTTATTTATATTAATTATGTACATTCAGATTCATGAACATGTATGCAAGAAAAAGGCACAGGTAGTTTCCACTTTTCATATAAACTATTAAAACCCATACATATTTCCTTTTATTTACTAATAATGCTGACTTAAATACATGAATACCAAATTCTGGATTACCATATATATTTGATTACAGGTAGAGTCCAACTGCAAGATGCAAAGACCCATATTTGCTATCATATAATATGCCATCAAATTATGGTTTCTGAATTTTGTTGGGAGTAATCAGCAGAACAAGCAATAAAGTCCCTAAATCTGACAGCACATTATGATATGGCAGACATGGTCTATGTTGTCTTCAGCTGGACTTGACTTACATGTGAGTACATATGGTAGTGGCAAAAGAAAGTGGGGTATTATTATGTACAGAACTCCTTCACTGAAATGTGGTTAATAGGAACCATAAAAGTGTTTCTCATCACAAAGAAGACAATATGGAAGTTTGTTACAAGCAAAGTCGATTCATAGTAAGGCATTTTGTCTAACAATTTACCAATAATTATTTTGGACCTGCATATTATAATATGTCACATTATAATTTGTATATTATAATATGAATGTTATAATAGGTCACATTATAATCTGCATATTATAATATGAATGTTATAATAGGTCACATTATAATCTGCATATTATAATATGAATGTTATAATAGGTCACATTATAATCTGCATATTATAATATGAATGTTATAATAGGTCACATTATAATCTGCATATTATAATATGAATGTTATAATAGGTCACATTATAATCTGCATATTATAATATGAATGTTATAATAGGTCACATTATAATCAGCATATATTAATATGAATGTTACAATAGGTCACATTATAATCGGCATATTATAATATGAATGTTATAATAGGTCACATTATAATCAGCATATATTAATATGAATGTTACAATAGGTCACATTATAATCGGCATATTATAATATGAATGTTATAATAGGTCACATTATAATCAGCATATATTAATATGAATGTTACAATAGGTCACATTATAATCGGCATATTATAATATGAATGTTATAATAGGTCACATTATAATTAATTCTAAGAAAGCAGGAAGCAAAATGTATTGTTATAAACCAAGCAACAATGATAAAATGAATTATGCAAACTAAATGGCATATATGGCCAGCACCTACCTAAATGGGGCTAACAGTATGTTTGAGAGTTTGGAAAATGTGGACCACTATACTCTTATGTTAAAGAACTAAAGACATAAATTGGATACTTATCAAAGCTATTCATCATATAAAACACTCAGCGATAAAAATTAACTGTAACAGAATGATCCAATTTAACTGAATTCAGTTTTATATTGTTCCAACATAAATATCATTTCAGACATGGTATTCTTTACATATCCACAAAATTGGAAGACATGAAGGTTCAGTGGTGAGTTTCATGGACTTGCAACTCAAAGGTTCAAGGTTCAAATTCTACCCATGTTAGCTCAAGATGGCTGGTGTGGTGATTGTCTGGCACTTTACATATATTGCTGCTGTAGAGTATATACACAAAAGTATATAGTATATACACAAGTGGAAAGCATAAGTCACGCATGGGACAGGGATGGGTTGTCAAACCCATCATATATTCATATGATATGTCAGACCAGCTCTTTACCCGATTTGAAACAAAACATGAATGTGGTTTTGTATTTATTCTATAACACCTTCTTTACAATTAATAAATATTTTTAGCTTTTCTTTGTGAATGATATTCAAAAGCAATCAATATTTGCAAAACTTTTATTTGATGCAGCTAAATTTTCAACAAGCAGACACCTGAGAAAACAAATAAACAAAACCAATTAGCTTGTGTGATACTGAGATACAACATATTAAACATCTACTTCGAAAAACAGATTAACTGTATAAGATCAAATGGGTATGTGATAAAGCCCTGAATGTAACAGCATGTCAACCATATAAGATCATATGGGTGTGTAATAAAGCCCTGAATGTAACACCAGGTCAACCATATAAGATTATGTGGGTGTGTAATAAAGCCCTGAATGTAACACCAGGTCAATCATATAAGATTATATGGGCATGTGATAAAGCCCTGAATGTAACAGCATGTCAACCATGTAAGATTATATGGGTGTGTAATAAAGCCCTGAATGTAACACCAGGTCAACCATAAGGTTTTTATGGGTATGTAATAAAGCCCTAAATGTAATATCAGGTCAACCATACAAGATTATTAAGGTATATAATAAAGTTCTGAATGAAACACCAGGTCAACTATACAAGATTATACACAGTCATGTAATAAAGCCCTGAATGTAATAAAGCCCCAATTGTAACACCAGGTCAACCATATAAGATTATATTGGTAGGTAATAAAGTCCTGAATGTAATATCATGTCAACCATAAATGATTATATAGGCATGTAATAAAGTCATGAATGAAACACCAGGTCAGGAATACAAGATTATACACAAGTATGTAATAAAGCCCTAAAAGCAATACCAGGTTAACCATACAAGATTATATGTATGTAATAAAGCTCTGAATGTTACAACAAGTCATCCATTTTAGATTATTTAGGTACATAATAAAACCCATAATGTAACACCAAGTCAAACATAAAAGATTATACAGGTATGTAATATAGCCCTGAATGTAATATCAGGTTAACCATATATGATTATATGGGTAGGGATAAAACCCTGAATGTAACACAAAGTCAACAGGATAATTTTATATGGGTATGTAATAAAGCCATGAATGAAACATCAGGTCAACCATAAAATATCATACAGGTATGTAATAAAGCCAAGAATGCATCACCAGGTCAACCATTCAAGACTATATGGGTATGCAATAAAGCTCTGAATGTATTGATATGCTGGTAAATACTAAAAACAAAACATGAGTCAAATATAAAAATTACGAGTTGCTTGGTCCAACAAACATTCTTTCCACCATCTAAAAGTTTGAAATTTAAAATTGGCATATTGTTTTTCTTGTAACTAGCAATTTCTGTTCTTCATAGAGAAATCATATCATATGTTTTCTATTACACACTGATCTTTGTTCTTTATAGAGAAATCCCATCACATGTTTTTCATGCCAAGAACCTTCAACAACACCTTCTGTGGCAATGAATTAAAAACAAAATATTGTCTTACTATATCAGATTCATTATATGACACTGATGTTCTGATAGCAGCATACTCCTCCTCGATCTTCTGGTCAAATTCTGAATGCTTGAATCCATCACAAATTTTCTGCAAGTTCATTAGATTTTGTAAATAAATAAAAACCAAGATTTATCTCAACATCACAAGGAATTCATATATACAGTATATTTTTCTCTAAATAGGTTCTTTTACTCAAGCATTATGGCAGCTATTCGTATTTGATAACTACAGGCATTGGTCTTTTGAAAATTTAAAACAAACATAAAAATTTCAAACTTCGAGTGATTTTTTAAAAAATTTGTCATCATTGGAACAAGAATTTAAAAAATGATCATTTTCTAGTGAGGCAACTGTTAGTACCATTTTAATAAATCCTTGGTATGACTCAGCTGGGGTTTGAACCTGAGATCTCCCAAATCAGAGTTTATACTCTAACCACTAGGCTACTGAAGTTGTTGATTCTTCATGAGTAGAATAGTATTACCTTATATACACATTTATCAGTTGAGTCAAACTGCAAACAAAAAAGATCCTGATGTGCCAAAAACATAATGCACCTGCAGATCTGGGTGTATGTTGTTTGTCAACAAACTGCACAGATCCATATATGAAAGTGCATTATGTGACAGCAGATCTGGGTCTGTACAATTTGCAGTTGTACTTGTCTTATATGTGAGTATATATTGTAGGTTTCAGTGCCAACATTTTATACAAATTAACCAACTGCTTAACTAAGTATATACTAACAGCAAAACACATTTCATAAAATTATTCCAATTAATTATACAAAACCTTAGTTGAAAATAGCTTTTCATTTTCCGTTCTGCTCTTCTTGCAAGAACATAGGTCTGGTTCTACAATATTTTTAAAAACAATGTAAATTTCGATTTAATTTTTAAATTGCTTTTAATTGCTATATTCTCATAGGTTGGGTCTGCATGACGTCACAAGCTTAGCGACCTACTTTCCGCCATATTTCGGAGGTGAAAACAATTGCTTAGTAACAGTACGGTAGCGTTAGCTATGTTCGATATTCCAAACCGTTTTGGTTTACCTTTTTTTTGTTTATTATTTCTGTTTTCTGTTTGGAAGTGCTGCGTAGTCTTCTGTGTGTCTGTCGAATATTTTTATAGATGTAATATATTTTAGGTTGAGAAGGGTGGCAGCGGGGTATACGTGTCACATACATGTGTACACGACAATATACACTAGTTAGTGTCAAGAGGCTTTGAAAGCTGTGTTTCTAAAATAGTTTGTATAGTGTACACTTTTCATTTATAAAATGGTAAATATAAATGCAATGATCATGACATCAGTTGGCCATTCTTGCAATGCATTACAGTTACAAAGAGATGCATGATAGTGATGCTAATTCACGATGTTTACAGAAACTTACAAGTTGTTGAAATTAATGATTGATCTTATAAAGTATTAGCGGATATCTGTGTAAATAAGCCAGCGAAATAACCTGAAGTGATATGGCCTTATGTTTGCAACTATCTTACAGATGTATGTGTGGTTGTCATTATGTGAGTATGGGTACCTTTATGTATTTTAATGTCTGTGTTGTTGTGATTACATGAGTATGGGTACTTATATGTATTATAATATCTATGTGGTTGTCATTATGTGATAATAATTGGTTCTTGCATGTATTTTAATGTATGTGTGGTTGTCATTATGTGAGTATAATGTGTACTTATATGTATTTTAATGTGTTTTGTTGTGATTACGTGAGTATGAGTACTTATATGTATTATAATATGTGTGGTTGTCATTATGTGAGTATAATGCATACTTATATGTATTTTAATGTCTGTGTGGTTGTCATTATGTGAGTATCGGTACTTATATGTATTTTAATGTCTGTTGTTGTCATTATGTGAGTGTAATGCATATTTATATGTATTTTAATGTCTGTATGGTTGTCATTATGTGAGTATGGGTACTTATATGTATTTTAATGTCTGTGTTGTTATTCATTATGTGAGTATAATGCATACTTATATGTATTTTAATGTCTGTTTTGTTGTCATTATGTGAGTATAATGCATACTTATATGTATTTTAATGTCTGTGTGGTTGTCATTATGTGAGTATCGGTACTTATATGTATTTTAATGTCTGTTGTTGTCATTATGTGAGTGTAATGCATATTTATATGTATTTTAATGACTGTATTGTGGTCATTATGTGAGTATGGGTACTTATATGTATTTTAATGTCTGTGTAAATGTCATTATGTGAGTATAATGCATACTTATATGTATTTTAATATCTGTTTTGTTGTCATTATGTGAGTATAATGCATACTTATATGTATTTTAATGTCTGTATGGTGGTCATTATGTGAGTATGGGTACTTATATGTATTTTAATGTCTGTGTTGTTGTCATTATGTGAGTATGGGTACTTATATGTATTTTAATGTCTGTATGGTGGTCATTATGTGAGTATGGGTACTTATATGTATTTTAATGTCTGTGTTGTTGTCATTATGTGAGTATAATGCATACTTATATGTATTTTAATGTCTGTGTTGTTGTCATATTGTGAGTATAATGGGCACATATATGTATTTTAATGTCTAGGTGGTTGTCATAATAATTGGTTCTTATATGTATTTTAATGTTTGTTGTTGTGATTACGTGAGTATGGGTACTTTATATATCTATATATATATATATATATATATATATATATATATATATATATATATATATATATATATATATATATATATATATATGTATATATATATATATATATATGTATATATATATATATATATATATATATATATATATATATATATATATATATATATATATATATATATATATATATATATATATCTATCTATATATATATATATGACAATAACAGTAAAAAATGATAAGTCTACTATTGTTTGGGTAAGTGTAATAAGTGTTTTAAAAGAAATATATTTTTTTATTCACATTTTAATTTCCATTCATTTTTTTTATAGTGATGTAACTTATTCTCAATTGTAAAATTTTTGCCTTTTTAGAATTACATAGACTGACCTTACTCTCCCTCGTTCTTGGGACCTCAAAACACACTTTGTATTCCTCAAAAGCCCCTTCACACTGTCAGGGAGGTTGGTACATAATGTACCCTCTTATCCAACTATCCCACTTCTGTCACATTCATGTCTTTTGTACCATTTGTTCTTAAAGGACTTAAACTGAGAAAGTTTTGCTGGGACAATTAGAATAGGAAATGCTATATAACACTTCCTCAGCAAAGGCTAAAACTGAGGAACTTGTGCCTGGACATACACAAGTTGCAATGATAGCTACCATTTGCTGTGCAAGGACTTAAACTTAAGAAAATGTGTCAATACATTACAAACAGACCTGCCTGCCTGATTAGAAAACATGTGAAGTTTCTGACATATACAGGCTTATTAATAATAGTATTCAAGTTTTGTAATACAAGTTTTTACAGACCTCCACTCTGTCTCTGCACTCTGACTCACGTCCAGGGACCACAGCTAAGGTCATGATGTAGTAGTCAGCTGGATTGTAGTTCACTGGACACAGGTATCCCTGTCTGAAAGAAAACAACAACAATGATAATAATACACTGCACAGATCCACTCAGTATCCCTGTCTGAAAGAAAAAAACAGCAATGATAATAATACACTGCATAAGTCCCCACAGTATCCCAGTTTGAAAGAAAACAACAGCAATGATAATAATACACTGCTCATGTCCACTCAGTACACCTGTTTGAAAGAAAATAACAGCAATGATAATAATACACTGCTCAGGTCCACTCAGTATACCTGTTTGAAAGAAAATGACAGCAATGATAATAATGCACTAAACTGGTCCCCTCAGTATCCCTGTCTGCTGAAGAAACAGCAATGATAATAATACACTGCACAGGTCCCCTCAGTATCTCTGTCTGACATAAAACAACAGCAATGATAATAATACACTGCAAAGGTCCCTTCAGTGACCCTGTCTTAAAAAAAAAACCATCAAGGATAATAATGCAGTGGACAGGAGTGTTCCAGTCTGAAAACAAAAGCAGCAATAATAATAATAATAATAATAATAATAATAATAATAATAATAATAATAATAATAATAATAATAATAATAATAATTATAATAATAATAAAGCAGACAGGAGTATCCCTGACTGAAAATATCAATAATAATAATAATAATAATAATAATAATAATAATAATAATAATAATAATAATAATAATAATAATAATAATAATAATAATAATAATAATAATCATCATCATCATTATAATAATACACTAACAAATCTTACTGAATAGGAGAGTCCCTGTCTGAAAAATAGGGATAATAACAATACACTGAGCAATCTTTCATTTTAAAAAAATTTATAAAACAAATGAGTTCAAGCTTTTATAATCCTTGATGAAAATAAAAATTGAAATTACTTGATGATTTTCATTTGGAGTCAATATAAATGAAAGCTTATATTTATCACAAGACAGAAAATGCTGGATGAGACTGCCAAATGAAATTAGTTTAAGTTACATTTGGAACCCTTGGTCATTGTATGTTTTATCTGGATATGATGTCATCTGTTACATCATATGGCATTACTGAATGTGATACATACAGCAAAATTATGATATTGGCATTTAACCTAAATATTACAATAGTCACATGATAAGTGTAACACCTCCATCTTCAGGACAGCATGTCCCATATCCTCCAAACATTCTGAATAAGGACTTAAGCTCAAGTTCCAAATCCCAAAACTTGGACTGTGTACAACTTTAGTTACAATAAAGCTAACAGCATGTCAGATTTAGATTTTTCTCAACTCTGGTCCATCTACCAGTCTGCCTGGGAGTCATAGCAGCTCAGTCACTAGAGCATCAGATTTATAATACAAAAGTTAAGGGCTAATGGTAAAACTAAAGCTAAATTATTTTAACAATCATTTCTATGCAAAGTAATAAAGAAAAGAATTTATGACACTCCAGTTGTTCCATTTCACCTAAATAACAACCTCTATACAAAAAATAATTAGGATAAACATTTTTGGTCACATGAGCATCCTTTACAGACAAGTTTCAAACAATTTAAAATCAACTTTAATTAACTAAAAGGGCTGTTATTAGTCAAACTCATTTGGCACCCTGGGAAGGCACTTTCAATTTGGAATAGTCACCCAAAGATGCAATTTAAAAACAATTTGAATCCTTTTATTGTGATCTCTCTGAGAACCTTGGCATATTTGTTTTCAAATATCTTTAAATTCTCTGGTTATTATGTATGTTAAATGGAACTGAACTAATTTGAAGCTAAAATGTAAATGTGAATTTAGTAAGTCAAGTATATTTTGTGATACAGTTCTTGTATTTAATCATCATTGTAACTATATTAATACTGCAATAAAAAAATATTTCCTAAATGTAAAAACAAAACCTACAGGTAAAAACGCTCATTATATAGAGTATTCTAATAAATACAAGAACACCTTCAGAAATTGAATCATTAAATTAAAAATAGCAATTCACTTCATTTTTACTCTAGAGTTCTGTGTTTGTGAAACACATATCATTAAGCTCAAGTGTCTTGACCATGCACAATGTCAGAGACACTAAGTGGCCAGGAGATCAAAGAGGGTATATATAGACCTAAGTGCTGATGCTAGCTGTACCTATAAATTTGTATTTTATTTCCAGTAATGTATGTATGACTACTGTATAGAAATTATTATAGTTTCCATGTCATGACCCAGGACCTAAACATGCAAGCCACTCATTCAACAATTTCCATGCCATGACATGATTCAGGACTTAAACATGCAAGCCACTCATTCAACAATTTCCATGTCATGACCCAGGACCTAAACATGCAAGCCACTCATTCAACAATTTCCATGTCATGACCCAGGACCTAAACATGCAAGCCACTCATTCAACAAAATCCATGCCATGACATGACCCAGGACCTAAACATGCAAGCCACTCATTCAACAATCTACATGTCATGACCCAGGATCTAAACATGCAAGCCACTCATTCAACAATTTCCATGTCATGACCTAGGACCTAAACATGCAAGCCACTCATTCAACAATTTCCATGCCAGGACCTAAACATGCAAGCCACTCATTCAACAATTTCCATGTCATGACCCAGGATGTAAACATGCAAGCCACTCATTAACAAATTTCCATGCCATGACCCAGGACCTAAACATGCAAGCCACTCATTAAACAATTTCCATGCCATGAGGACCTAAACATGCAAGCCACGAATTCAACAATTTCCATGCCATGACCCAGGACCTAAACATGCAAGCCACTCATTCAACAATTTCCATGTCATGACAAAGGACCAAAACATGCAAGCCACTCGTTCAACAATTTCAATGCCATGACACAGCATCTAAACATGCAAGCCAATCATTCAACAATTTCCATGCCATGACATGACTCAAGACCTAAACATGCAAGCCACTCCTTCAACAATTTACATGTCATGACCCAGGATCTAAACATGCAAGCCACTCATTCAACAATTTCCATGCCATGACCCAGGACCTATACATGCAAGCCACTCATTCAACAATTTCCATGTCATGACCCAGGACCTAAACATGCAAGCCACTCATTCAACAATTTCCATGTCATGACCTAGGACCAAAACATGCAAGCCACTCATTCAACAATTTCCATGCCATGACCCAGGATCTAAACATGCAAGCCACTCATTCAACAATTTCCATGTCATGACCTAGGACCTAAACATGCAAGCCACTCATTCAACAATTTCCATGCCATGAGGATCTAAACATGCAAGCCAATCATTCAACAATTTCCATGTATGACCCAGGACCTAAACATGCAAGCCACTCATTCAACAATTTCCATGCCATGACCCAGGACCTAAACATGCAAGCCACTCATTCAACAATTTCCATGTCATGACCTAGGACCTAAACATGCAAGCCACTCATTCAACAATTTCCATGCCATGACATCATGACCCAGGACCTAAACATGCAAGCCACTCATTCAACAATTTCCATGTCATGACCTTAAGGACTTAAACATGCAAGCCACTCATTCAACAATTTCCATGCCATGACCCAGGACCTAATCATGCAAGCCACTCATTCAACAATTTCCATGTCATGACCTAGGACCTAAACATGCAAGCCACTCATTCAACAATTTCCATGTCATGACCCAGGATCTAAACATGCAAGCCACTCATTCAACGATCTCCATGTCATGACCCAGGACCTAAACATGCAAGTGACTAATTCAACAATTTCCATGCCATGCCCCATACAAGTTTGCCCCTCATTCAACAATTTCCATGCCATGCCCCAAACAAGTTTGCCCCTCATTCAACAATTTCCATGCCATGCCCCATATAAACTTGCCACTTTTGCAATATTTGTTGCCACTTGGGGTAAGCAATTTCACAAACATCCATATTTATAAACATAACAGCAACAATCACATGAATACCATCCAATCAATCTGTACAAATCACATGAACACAGTCCAATCACTCTGTACAATCACATGAATACTGTACAATCACTCTCTACAATCACATGAATACTGTACAATCACTCTGTATAATCACATGGATTGAGTCAAGTCACTCTGTACAATCATATGAATACTGTATAATCACTCTGTATAATCACATGAATACTGTATAATCACATTGTACAATCACATGAATACTGTACAATCACCCTGTACAATCACATAAATACTGTCTTGTCACTCTGTACAATCTGAGTCCTGCCCTCAGAGGATTAATAAAAACTCTTAACACTTTGGTGCCTATCTTTGGACGAGACCAACTATATTCATACCTCAAGGTTTCAAATATCCATCTTGAGCTGTATAAGAGAAGTTGTGTAGCAAAGTTAAACTCTTAAAATTATTATAAGCTTTTTATAATGCTATTCAGTTCCCAATAAAATTATTATATGCTTTATATAATGCTATTTAGTCACCACCCTAATTATTATAGGCTTTATATAATGCTATTTAGTCACCACCCTAATTATTATAGGCTTTATATAATGCTATTTAGTCACCACCCTAATTATTATAGGCTTTATATAATGCTATTTAGTCCCCACTTAAAATTATTATAGGCTTTATATAATGCTATTCAGTTCCCAATAAAATTATTATAGGCTTTATATAATGCTATTTAGTCACCACCCTAATTATTATAGGCTTTATATAATGCTGTTCAGTACCCACTTAAAAAAATTATAGGCTTTATATAATTCTATTTAGTCCCTAATTACATGTTATTTAATGCTATTCAGTCCCTATTTAAAATTATTACAGGCTTTTTATATTGCTGTTCATTCCCCATTTAAAATTATTATAGGCTTCATGTAAGCTATTCAGTCCCCACTTAAATTATTAAAGACTTTATATAATGCTATTCAGTAACAACTTAAAATTATTATAGGCTTTATATCATTCTTGTCTGTCCCCACTTCAAATTACTACAGGCTTTATATAATGCTATTCAGTTATAACTTAAAATTATTATAAGCTTTATTTGCTATTTAGTCCCCACTTAAAATTATTATAGGCTTTTTATAATGCTATTCAGTTCCCACTAAAATTATTATAGGCTTTATATAATGCTATTTAGTCACCACCCTAATTATTATAGGCTTTATATAATGCTATTTAGTCACCACTAAAATTATTATAGGCTTTATGTAATGCTATTTAGTCACCACTAAAATTATTATAGGCTTTATGTAATGCTTTTTAGTCACCACTAAAATTATTATAGGCTTTATATAATGCTATTCAGTTCCCATTTAAAATTCCAATCATATTGCACATTCAGACGGGTGATATCACATATCTAAAAGCCTGTGGAAAACATAGTAATGTGACAACAAATATTCAACTCTGATTGCATATATATTTCACAAAACACACACACACACACACACACACACACACACACACACAGATATGAACTACTTCAAAATCAACAAAATTTGGGGGAGTCAGGGATCACAATATACCTAATTTAAATATTAGAGTATTTGATGCAATTGAAGTGTTTTATTTTTTTAGTTTAATTTGATTGCTGGTGGTGGGGTCTTTGAAACAAGGGTACCACAACCAGCACATAATATGCCCATCATGTGACCTTTTCCATCTAATGAGCTTGACCTTTAAGGTACAGACCCTGAAACAAGTAGTATTACCTAATATGCACTCCATCTGCACCTCATTTAATATATTAATATAATCTAAATTCCAATAATAATAAGTGTTCAAATTTCATTTAATTTTTCTTTATTATTTATTTGTTTTGCATTCTGCATTTTGCATTTGTAAATGATGACTAATGTGATAGTGTACAAATTTGTATGACTAAATACTTTTTACAAAATCTTTAAACCACTGGCTTCAAATCTAACATCTCCTGCAATCTCTTTACCATGTTTAATTCCTTGAAGCAAGACTTTGAAACAATCAACAATGAGTTCATTTGGTAGTATATCATTCACTTATGTCTGAATTGCATAATAAATCATTTAATATACATTATATTATATCACCTAAGCAATATATATTTATTGTCTCAGAAATGTATTAAAACTTTGTATTTATCAGTTCTACACAGTGCTTCCTTGTTTTTTTATTCATTTGGACAGAAATAAAAATGCATTTATCTAACTTAGTTTTTCACATCTAAAATTGTTTACTGCCTAAACTGCCTTTAGAAATATTGCCTATAACTATTCTGCTTTAAAAAAAAGAGAAATGAATAAAATATGAAATACAGCACTGAATTTAATATCAATTAAAATTACAAACTGCAAAGAAACGTAAAAGTTATAGCTGAAGAAAATTTACAGCATTTAAATTTTAGATATTGCTTTCTTTTGTTCAAGTGATGATGTGCAATCATCATAAATGCAACTTGCATTTTAATATTAAAGCATGTAAAGTGTCAATCTACCATCAAACAAATTTCCATGAGCATTTCAGAAAACTTAATTATATTCCAACTGTGTTTTAATCTCTGATTTGTTGAACTGTTTGTTGTTTTTTGCTACAACCAATTAAACATTGACCTGCTTTGTATTACCACATTAAGAAAGTCTTTTGTATGAAATCAAAAAAAAGGGATGGAGAAATAAAAAAAAATTAAAAGGCATGCAAATCCTACCCATATAAGAGCCAGTGGTCATGGTGGTGTGTCAGGTCAACTCATTTCAAATGACTAATTTTAAACTGATACAAATATTATTATGTAGGTAACATAATTAAAATATTTAACATTAATCAGCCATTCATCTTACTAATTCACAAATGTGGTCAAGGATGGCATGATAAACAAGCAAGAGGAGTACCCAGTGCATGAAAAGCTTTGCTTTACCAATATGGTTCCTTATGGAGAAGAAAACTCCAAAGTTTATAATGAATTAAGATTCTTGAATTGGCACTCGGAGGTTTCCTCAAGGATAAGCAGAAATATCTCTATAAGTAGCAATGAAATTGAGGCATTAATATTTTTTCAATAGAACAATATAAAAAAAACCAAAATCAAGTTTTGACACTGATGGTTGTAGTTCCTCAAATTAAATGTCCTGCGCTCTTCAAAAAGGAAATCTTAATTTTTTATGAATGAACAAGAACACATGAATATATCATCCATATTCACATTCATAAAGCATTGATACAATGTTTTCAGATGTGCATACAATGTGTACTGAAAACTCATGATGTAATGTATTTAATGATCTTTCAAATGCTAGTTATATTGAAAATAAATTTAAATTATACAGAAAAGACTTGATTAGAATTTTTTTATTATTGATAACCATTTCCAGCACAACTACAAACTGAGTATTAAAATGTTTAAATGCAATCCCCCTATTAAATTTTCAGAGGTCCGTCAGAAACTCATGCCCCAAATTAGGCTGTAGTATGTACTTATGGGCCTTGTCACTGGTAAGTTATTAAGGTAGAGGTGAGTACAGAAAGTTACCAATTAGTACCTTTTGTGTGAGTTGCTACTCTGAATACATAAATACCTGGAGCATCTTAGAAGTTGTTTACAAAGGAATAAAATAATTTGTGATTACTGAGTGAGCTTTGATGATTAAAGTGATATATTTTCTCTCAAAAGAATGTTTTTGATTTCTTGATATTATAACCTTCATTTCTATTTGAACCTTAAAATATTTAAATTTTTCTTATCATACAGTTATAAGGTTAATTTATGATTACTCTATATAGTGCCCATCAACCTATTCCACTTACTCCTATGAAGTTGATCACCTGCAGTGCTATTTGTCTCTCTGATACTTACTGTTTAAAGAATTCCAGAGCATCTGGGGAGGATCCCATATATGCAACCCTGCCTTCAGCCATTACCAGGACCCTACAATTGCCAAACAAAGGTAAATCAACATTTCTGTCATGTATGCTATATAAAATCTGAGCTTAACTGGATGAAAACAAAAAAGCAATTGTCTTTATTAGATAATTTTCAATTTATAAACGTATTTCAAAAAAAGAGGCAAGAGTGTACATTAGATCAAGATCTCTTTGCTGGCTAACATGTGTCCAATACCCAAAATGCAAGAGCAGTTGGTCAAAAAACCTGGGCAGGGTGCTTTCTGAACAAATTTCTATTAATGCTGTTGACCAAAAATGTTAAGAAAACATCTGGTGCACTTAAGATTGTTTATATTTGTATCTTCATCCATTTTGACAGCACATAAGCATTATAGGATTTGATACTGAAATGCACTTGTTACATGGTTTAAATTTGGTCAAATTCCATTCAGTAGCTTCTCTGAAATAAAGTTGAGACTTTATCGAAATAAAGCTGTGGCATTCTTTGAGATAAAGTTAAAGGTCAAAGGTTATTCTGAATTCAGATGGATATATGTGAAGGTGGATGCACATAACTTGAATGAATTTGTAAGCTCATCATGCCATAATGTTTTCTCTGTAAAAATAAGTAAAATTATATCAAATTGTTTTGGAAAAAGTTATTTGAATGTGTTTTTAATTTTAGTACCAGTGGCTATATTTAATGTCAGACTGGCATCCTTTAGTATCATGCTGTAACGTCTTGATGACAGGGTGCTTTTGTTAAATATGGTCCTATTTTATTCAGTTACTGAGAATAAAACTTAGATTTCCTATTTCCTGTTTGTAATGCCATATTTAAAGGTGGATTGGCATCACTCATTAAACTTGGAATGCTCTTAATCAAGAACGATGAGTAAAAGTAAGTCAAATTCTGTTCAACTTATTATAAGCTATTGTTTAAAGTTTTGCTTTTTTTACACTTTCTGTTATTAGATCAGATCAGATCAATAGTTTTTCTATATTTTAGTAGTTAAGGTAATATCTGAAATCCAACATTATTTGTAAATATTACTAAACCTTTCTACTGGATTACTTTCTATCACATTTAGTCAAAGAATCTTGGGAAGTGGTTAAGTAGAAATAATTTGAAGAGCTCTCTTTTTTTGGTAATTGATCATAGTGGATTAACATCATGAATCTTTTCAGCATCCATGTGTGTTTATTCAAACCATATTTTGTCAACATTTAGTGGCTTTATTGCAGTCATGTCAATGAACATCTTGGGATGCAGACAGAGCGAGAGACAAAACCAAATCAAGTGAAGAAAAAAAATCAACTCATCAACATAATGCACAAGGCTGCATGTTCTGATGACAGACACCCTGAAATACTAGCCAAAGCCAAACCAGCCCCAATAACAAAGTCCCATAAAAAAAAAACTTCAATTAAATAATTGCCAACAAGATAGTTCCAACAAAAATACCCATTACTGCAACAAATAATTGTTAAGGATACTTTATGACATGTGGCATAGTTCTCAAGCCAATGCAACTAAAATCCTGAGAAAAGACTTTAATTAAACAATGTAAAGACTATTTTCAAAAAATTATAAAGTCATATTATTACTTAAGCAACCAAAGCCAATACCTGGCATAGTATAAAACTAATTAATTTATATATGAGAGCAAACAAGGTAATATAACAATGTAAAGAATAAAAAGCACTAATTACCAGGATGAGTAATTAAAAGATCATCAGCAAGTTCCGGATTTAAGGTGAATCAACTATGGAGAATACAGAATCATCTTGACTATTGGGAAGATTGTTACATAGGCAGCCAAAGACACACAATGAAGAAACTTACTTATGTAAATGAAACATCTGTCTGCTATTTCATTATAATGTTTGCTTATATATTATGTATGATAATAAATGGGGTTATAAATTATACTTAAAGGTTACTTCATTTGTATGGGAAAATATGAACAATTTTTTTTCGGATGGCTATACTGCACAACCTTGGGAGTGCAGTATATCCATCTGAAAAAACGAGTTTATATTTTCCCATTCAAATGCAGTAACCTTTATATTATATGCTCAATTTTGTTTCATTACCAAAGACTTAATGCTAAAATTCACATCCATATATATTTAATAATAAAATGTATTTTTTTATTACATATTAAAATAATAAAGTTTACAATCGTAGATTCCTTCAATACACAATAATAGTACTCATGCGCATATAGCTCCACCCACCAACCTTTTAACTTCATAGTGTACCACGTGCTCATGTGCAACAAGCATGAGGAGTGCAATATGAAGGTGTTCAATATCGGGGAATATTGAATGATTCTGGCAATGTAAAGTTAATGGAGAAAAAAAAATGAGCATATAATAATATTGTGTACTTCACTATAATATAGTCTCACTATAAGGTGGGATACTCTACCGCTCTGATACAGAGCATGATAATGAGGGAGTACTATATTACAACAGTAATTTAATTATTATACGTATAACATATGATTACAAAAAGGGGTTATACATGCATGATGTGATGTAACTAATGCCAAATTTTTTAGTCAAGCGAGTTCAAAATATTTCAAAAGTCAAAAACAGGGCTCATCACTATGAAAACCAAACTTGACCTAGGTCCTGGTTTGAGTCCATTAAAGCCTTTGACAATTTGTGAATGGAATGAAGATTAAGAATTTAAAAAAGCAAAGTTCTCAGTAAAAAATGGTTCATGACTCTATTAAATGTTGTTGGAATGTGATGAAAGCTGAACTTGACCTCAATCTACTTAACATAAGATCTCACACTAAATTTGTTTTCTACTCATGTGGTCCTTATAAAATTTATGAGCTGAATAACATTCTTGACAGTGATGGATGGAATAGAACAGAATGGGATGAATGGTAACTCTATATGCCACCTCCATAGGCAAAATAGATGCATAAAATTAAAAATATTAGCAGGACACCAAAGATGATTGTTAATGGAAGCTGACTGCTTTAGAAGGCTTTATTATATGTGCACTGACTACTTACTGGTCAAATAGCGCATATACTTCTGAGGAAGGCTGATGAATTGTGCACAATATGGTCTTTCCACGACTGGCCATTGCTTTGAGAGTCTGCACTATGTTTTCAGCCATGAAAGAGTCCAAACCACTGGTGGCTTCATCGCAAAACAACAATGGGGGATTGGTCATAATCTATATACAAAAAAATTAAGATGATCTGTTAAAGAGTCTCAAGTGAGTCTGATTTCACTCACCTGGATTGAATAGATTGTCAGTTGACAATATTATTAAGCTGGCTTATGTAGTACTGTAAGATGAAACATATGTAAGCTGTCTCCCACACTTTGTATCATGTAGATTTTATGCATTTTGTTGTCACCTGATAAAAATTATTTCTGAAGATAATGGCACAAATAATTTGCTAAGTTACCTGGTTAGCTGCTCATAACTAAAATCATCCAAGAGCTTTCATAGCTATATTTACAACTGAAGCTTTAACTTTTAGTCCATAGAACCAAATGGCTTTCACAAAAATTTAAATTACTGTATTTACCATATATATTGACACATGAAAAAGTAATCACTTTTCTCCTACCCCAAAGAAACATTCAGATGTCCCAAGACTTAAGAAACAAAATAAATCTGTATTGAATTTGTGCCCCTCAGAACTCCATGTAGTAATAAAATTGATAATAAAAACACTTATTTGATAATAAAAGGAAAGAAGCTAAACTTGTATTATTGTCAATTATTCCTTTTTTCATCAAGAGCTTTAATGAATAAAATATATCCATGAACTCTGTATATGTACCATAGGTATTCATACTGTAGCATGTATTGCTTATGTTTGATGACATGACACATTGTTAATTGACATGAACATTGAGAAACAAAATTTGTGTTTGGTTGTGCTGAATGGTTTGAATATGTTATCCAACTGAAATCTGCATCCAAGAAAATCACACAGGAGTGGAAAATAGTCAGCTGATATCTTGAACACAACTATCATTCATGCAAGACATGGTGTTAGGTGAAAAATAACAAAGTCTGAATTATATCCATGTCAATTATATGACAATATATTACAAATAAAAATCATTATTTAAAAAAAAATTCACTTGAGTGCGAGTGGCAATCTTTTCACTAGCTCAGGTTACAAAAGTATCATTAAAGCAAGTTATTGCTGTGTATACTATTTACCCACAAGCAACTATGCCCATTTTCATTACTTACAACCACAGATTCCAAGAACATAGAAGCCTTGGTGGTGAATAATCACAACTGGCAGTGAGCAGTACACTTATTCTTTGAATTTGCCAAGGTAACATCAAAGATAAAGGTTATTTTTAGTACAAAGCAAGGCCACCTTGAAAGCCAACTTTTGGATACTTTGAAGCTCCTTTTTCATAAGAGATCAACACAATGGTTTATAAATTGCAAAACAAGCTAACCTTGGAAACTGACTTTGGATTCTTTAAAGAGTGCCTGTAATTTTAGTTTGAATATACAAAGACGGTAACGGTATGGAAGCTAACTCCTTTTCACCAGTATTTATGGGAATTTCGAAAAACAAATTGAATCAGTTAAACAAATTTTAAAATGCTTTGTGCACAGACATTGATGATCCAGTGTCACTCTAAAGATTTGGAGAAAATAAAATAATTTGATGAATTTGTCAAAAATAGAAGAAAAGCAGATGATTTTACAAAAGAGATGGAAATAAATCAACTGATATCTTGAAGACAACTGCCATTCATGTATGACATGGTGATAGGTACAAATAACTAGGATTGAATTATATCCACATCAACTTTATAACAAAATCTTGCAAATAAAAAATCATTATTTGAAAATACATTCACTTGAGTGAAAGTGACAATATTTTCACTAGCACAGGTTACAAAAGTATCATTAAAGCAAGTTATTGCTGTGTATACTATTTGCCTGCAATCATCAATGCCCATTTGCAATAATTATAACTACAAATGTCAAGCATAAGAAAGCCTGGGTGGTGAATAAACACAACTGGCAGTGAGCAGTAAACTCATCCTTTGAACTTACCAACAGGACATCAAAGAAAAAGTTTACTTTTATTACAATGGAAACACAAGTTTTGCATACTTTGAAGCCAGTTTTTTTATTATTTTATAGGATATCAATGAAAAGGTTAATTTTGTGCAAAGCAAACCAACCTTGGAAACCTACTTTGGATTCTTTCAGGTGTGCTGATTTTAAATTTTAAATTTTTTATTTCTATTTATTGATTTTGTTTTGTACATACAAAGACGTTTGAGATATAAAAGTTAACTTTGTTCCTTTTCACCAGTACTCAAGGAAATTTAGAATATAAATTGAAACAATGGAAGAATTTTGAAAGTGACACAATACTGTGCTTCACGCATGGACATCGATGACCTTGCATCACCCATAAGACTTGGAGAAAATAAAATTTGATGAATTTGTGAAGGACAGAGGAGAAGCAGATAATTTCACTGACCATATGATCATTAACATGGATGAAATTCTAGTGTACTTTGATCTCATTCCTGGATGGACTGATAAGATTGGGTTAAAAGTGTGAGAATTAGCAATGATTGGTGCAGATTTGAAAACTCAGACTTTATTCCTAGCAATTTCTGCTTCAGGAGATATGCTTCTTCTAATGATAAATTTTCACTGTATGAAAAAGTTAAATAAAAATAGTCAGTTGAAGAGTATTTCTGACACATAATGTTTGAATTATTTAAAATGTGTCCCACAACTACCAATATGAAAAACTGTTGTTTCACAAAATATACAGTGCACAAAAAATTACTTTCAAAATTAATATATGGTGTCCAACAAATATGGTGACCCAACATATATGGTAAATACAGTGTAATGCAAAGATTGTTTCTTTTATTTTAATAAACCCATGGTTTTCTTTACTCCTTCTAATTAAAATTTGAAGTGTTTCAGGAAAAAAATATCATGAGGTTTATAAAAACAAGTAATAGTTAAAAATACAAAATACAAATCACAAATAATATCTAAGAGACTGAATCAATTAAATATTTTAAATTAAAGTGCACAATATATGTGATAACATGCAAAATGACAAATATTTTAGACACTTTAGCATGGCAATATTTTCAAAACTCAAACTCAATTTTAACAAACATATAAAACTTAATTTAAAAGATTTTAAACTTACAACAATGGCACACTTTTGAATAATTCTTTGCAAATTAATTTATGAACTTTAGTCATGGATTTTACAATAAACATTTTGTTTAACCAAAGCTATTATTAGAACAAAAATACTTTCAAACAAAACCCTCATATATATATATATATATATATATATATATATATATATATATATATATATATATATATATATATATATATATATATATGTATTTGTGTGTGTTTCTGTGTGTGTGTGTTTCTACCACTGCACCTAGTTTATTCTAGGATGCAATTGTACATTATCTGTTGATACTAATGTATTTAATCAATGGGTTCCTGAGCTGCTATCTCTTCACCCTCAACATATAATATATATATATATATATATATATATATATATATATATATATATATATATATATATATATATATATAAACTGAAGAAATTCATTGGTTTAACCAATCAGATCCAAAATAACCTCTTTAATATGCATGTATCTCATCTATAATCAAACTTGTCTGAGATCTTTCCGTAAGGAACATATATTCAAAGTTTGATTAAAAATTAAATCCAAAATTTAGATTCCAGTGTGGTGACAAGCTCAGCCAATCAGATTCAAGATGATTTAGTTTATATGCATAAATTTCACTCACAAATAAATTCATCTGAGATATTGATGATACAAACCTATAGTTTACAGCTGATCAAAATTCTATGAAAACAATGCTGCCTGGGGAGTAAGAAGCTGACAACTCTAAAAAGGCCACACTAAGCTTATCTGGCCTAACAGACAGGTAAGCTAAAAGCAAATTTGAATTAATCAGTTGTTGTTGTTGTGGGGCTTAACGACATTTTTCAGCACACAAAAAACTATACATGGCAGCCAGTACTAATGGTGGAGGAAGAAACTGGGAAATCTCCGGAAAGAACCACTGACCCACGAGAAGCTACTGGCAAGCTTTCTCACCTATCCACATTTGCTGAATCTTAGACTTGAACAGAGGTGAGGTGGCAGTGATCGGTAAAAGAGAGCACTTTAAACCACTCAGCCACTCAGGGTCCCTTAATTAATCAGAAACAATATGATAAATACTCTACATGAAGTAATTTAAAAATATTTTCTCATAATAGATTAAAAAAAACATTTTAATCATCAATAACAGCCTTCCCTGAAATCAATTGCAGCAAGTCACCTTTTTCATAAATTTTTGCCCCATTAAATTTTCTATCAATTGATTTTATGCCTTTACAGTACATTAAATTCCTCTTTAATAACAGCTGAATGGAGATTTTCATCTGTTATTGCTGATGTTAATGGAAGTCCTTATCACAATTGCACTGTGAACCAAATTTTATGGAAAAATACAATACTGAAAAGGGGACTAGGTGCAAGAGTACTATTTAACTGCAAGGCAGGAGAAAATATTATGTTATGAAAATCCCAAACAACTCTTTCCTTTAAAGACTCAAATTTTGGGGACTTTGGAATAGCTTTTAAATTGGGTGCTGGGGAAGAGGTCTGGATTGCATAGTAGTAACCTCCTCCCATTTGGATTTGGGTTTATCTGTAATACCAGTGCATAAAAGGATTTCTGGCCACTATTCCATATTTAGTGTTTTCCTTTCAAGCCATCTTCTAGACTGCCAAGGGGATCTTGATAAAAGCGATTAGAACTTGTTTTGCAATAAATATGAAAAACAAAATGAATTTACTGTAATTGTAGCTAAAATTCTGTGTAGCTATCAAGAATGACCTGCCAGTATAATGCAATTAAATGGAAAAGTTTTAAGTCAAATAGGGGTCTTAACTCCATTAAATTCAGAAGGAAAATGGTGAGAGCTGAATATAACCTATGGCTTTTTGCTGCACACCTTATAATGTTGTTTCCAATCCATTAAAAGTCCTTCTAAAGTTATTGAGATGAAAAATGAAGGATTCCCAGATGGCCTTAGGCTGTTATATTTTATTTCCCTTCCAATGATTTGGTAGGTTCATCGAAAGATTTGGGAAATGAAGCACTCACCTCAGAGGCAAATGACAGCCTTCTCATTTCTCCCCCAGAAATCCCCTTCATCCTTCCTGGTGCTCCTATGATGTTTTCAGCACATTTTGTTAGTCCAAGCTGCAATGAAAACTTACTAATTACTGACCATTCACTGGAAATCAGCAAATCATATATTCTTACAATCATCTATTGTTTTCAATAATGTATATCAATTATCTATCCATCTGTATCAGTTTCAGTAAATGTTGTCTTACCTTTTCACGCATGTAAAGAATTTGAGACTCAGTAAATGCTCTGGGTCCGAATTTGCTCTTTAGATGTTCAGTTATTTTCAAAATGTTGATGTTTCAGGCAATAGACAGAGTTTAACTGAGTCTGAGAAAGATATCTGAGTGATGCAAAACTATTTAAGTCATTTATTTTACTTACTGACACTTTTTACTGCATGTGTTATTTAGTTTGTCTCAGTTTCCATTGTCATAGGTAATAGAAGACTTAATAAAACTTTTCTCAAATGAAAATCTTACATGAAAAATTTCTGACAAATCAAACATTTACTAGAAAATATTCTGACCAATCAAATGGTTTCGTCTGTAGTGTCAGAGTAACAGATGGTACCTGAAATGTTAACAATTTATGATGTAACATTTTATGACTTGGGTTACTTTGTAGGTTATGCTGAATTAATCTTTTGGAAATAGTTTAATCTAATAAAATGACTGAAAGTTTCAGAACAACTGATCTTTCCGAACAAGCAAAACAATCTCATCTGTTTGTTCTGGGATCCTGTGCAAAAGTCAAGAAGATGAAGCCAATAAACATTTTATTTTCTGCATAGGGTTGAACTTGACTGTTGATTTTTACAGAATGCAAGTTAAAGTTTTACATGTTATCATATCAGGGGGGAAAAAGATCACATAATAAATAATAACAATTTTCTTAATGGCTATAATATTTGTTTAATTAATGTGGTCATACCTTTTAAGTTTGTACCATATGCTGAGTCAAAGACTACATTGTATTTTTATACTATAAGTTTACTTCCCTATACTACCATGGAGGAAACAATGAAGCAACAAACATTTTAAAAGAGAAACTAAAAGTTTAAATGCCGTAATTACCTCATTAATTACTTCCTCAACCCTCCTTATTCTTCTCTCTTTAGAAATATTCTTGTCCATTCTAAGCAGTGCCTGAAATAAAAAACACATGAGTAGATTTAAATGATTATGAACTTATGAAATCTGAATATATAAAATTAACTGAAGAAACTAATAATATGTATGTATGTATGTATGTATGTATGTATGTATGTATGTATGTATGTATGTATGTATGTATGTATGTATGTATGTATGTATGTATGTATGTATGTATGTATGTATGTATGTATGTATGTATGTATGTATGTATGTATGTATGTATGTATGTATGTATGCATGCATGCATGCATGCATGCATGTATGTATGTATGTATGCGTGTGTGTTTGTGTTGGTTCATCAGCATATTCAAAGGGTTATATTTTCAAAGATGCTTGAGTTTATTTCTCAAATTTATTGAATAATTAAAAAACAGAAAACAGGTGAAAACAATATTAAAACATGTTGGTAATGTTAATTAGAGAATATGAAAAATTTAAGAAAGGCAGTTACTGTCTGTTATTATATTAAATAAAAGTGATGAGACTTGGTGACTAAGAGGATCTAAGTTAGAATTCACCAAGAGAATTTTAGTCCTGACCTTTACTGAAGTCTAAAATCCAGCAATCTTACTGGCTGAAATCTTGACCAATCAAAAGTCATAAATCTAGCTTAACTTAAAGTCTTTTGTTAGTGAACCTAGAGCCAGATCAGCTATAAAATGAATGCTTTCATCCACCACAAAAACTTTGCAATAATATAATGGAAAGTCCTAAATCTGAAAATCTGAAAGTGTAACTATACTTACCCTAAACGTCAGATGTTCTCTAACTGTCATTGTAGCTATGAATAAGTCATCCTGCTGTACATATGCCGAAATGTTCCTAATACCACGTCCAAAGTCCACTCCATTCACTAAAACCTCTCCAGTAAAATCTAACATCGGATGGAAACGAGAGGTCAGGGAGTTCAGAAGTGTGGTTTTTCCTGAGCCACTATAAAACAAAATTTCTTTATACTATAAACCACAAAATTTACATAACATAAATTTATTTATGAAGTCATTAAATTTAGAATATTTGCAACAATGAATTTTTGTCATTTTATATCTGAAAAAGTGTATTATGTGTATTTTTATGCAATTAACTATGTCTTTAGAAAGAATTATCAATAGCATGAAAAACAATTAGCATGAGAAACAATTAACTATAGCTTGAGAAACAGTTAGCTATAGGATGAGAAACATTTAGCTATAGCATGAGAAACAATTAACTATGGCATGAGAAACAATTAGCTATAGCATGAGAAGCAATTCTCCAAAAAGAAAAGCATATTTTAAATATATTTTATGCTCATAACATGTCTAGCTTACAGAATGTAATCAACAGAAAATATAATAGAATGTGAATTTAATATTATTCATTGGGTACCAACTTTTCATTCTTTTTATGACTATCCTAGGCAACCAATCCCAGAGTATGAACCAGTTCTCTTCAGCTTGTGACAATTTCAGTCTCACAATCAGTATCATGAAGACAGAGGTGATGCACCAGCTTTGCACCAGGAAACACTTATGTAAAGCCTACCATCGGAGTAAATAGTCAAAACCACCTGGTGGTGGACAAGTTCACATATCTTGGCAGTGCATTGTCAAGTGAAATCCACATCAATGATAAAATCAATACTAGAATTGCTAAAGCAAGTGTGGCCTTTGGCAAACAATGTGTAACTGTGTGGAAGAACAGAGGCATCAGTCTACAAACAAAACTAAAGGTGTGTTGCTGACCCTAATCTATGCTTGCAAAACCTGAGTGGTTTTCTGACACCATGCAAACAGGCTGAATCATTTTCACTTGGGCTGTTTCAGGAAAATGAATGCATGTCAGGGTCAAAGACACTGAGATTCTCAGGTGGGCAGAAATTCCAAGCATCCACACTCTGCCGACGAAATCAATGATGAGATGAGCAGACCACATCACCAGCATCTCAAGAGAGTGACTACCAAAAATGATTTTCTACTGTGAGCTGAAGGAGTGAACAATTGCCATCTTACTTAGAGCAGTGTAATTAAGATTATTTGCTTTCTCAACATCTTTGTTTCAAGCCTCTGAATGTATGCTAAATATTATCAATTAATAACATATTTAATCAACCTACCATAGTTATCCTAATAGCAGTATTCTTTCTAATGAAGCCCCCACCCCTTTCCACCCAAAACATTCCTGTCTTATCAAAACTAGTAGAATTTAACATTTTCTAAATCTTCTTATTATCCTTCAATTTTTACTATAAGAATAACCGGTATAGAATCAAATATCCGGGATATAATCTGCGTTACATATGTACATAAAGTAAAAATAGATGTCGCTTTGGCTTGTAGACTTTTAGGGAATTATACAACGTTTTCAGTTTCCGCAACTAGTCTATACAAGCTGTTTTTTTTTATAGTTTTAGCACATGTGAAGACAGAAATGTAGAGGTTTACAAACACAACGTTTTTGTGTTTATTTGTTTGTCATAACTATGTGTTGTATTTGCCTTTGAAAAAGACTCATTAAGAGTTGAAAGCGCTTAGGCTAGTTAGTTACTAGTTTCGTACTGTTCGTCGTCAGTTTATTGCATATATTTTAATTAATCCCTGACACACGTGATCCCTTGGTGGATCCAGTACGCTTGAGAGGGTTGTTATTCGCCATATTTTTTGTTTTCTTTATATATATATATATATATATATATATATATATATATATATATATATATATATATATATATATATATATATATATATATATGATGGTATATCCAAACAGCTGAAACAGCATACGAGTGATCCAATAATTGTTAGAAAACTCAAAACAGCTTAATTTATGAATGTTTTCAGTGAAACAGTGATATTCAGTATTCAATGCACACAAATACTCCCTTTGGAAACTGCATCACCCCTGGGGTGTCTATTAAAATAACTATGGTAATTATTGCAGTATCAATAAAGAGTTCTTGCTCAAAAATCCCTAAAAGCCACATGACAGTTTAGTTTCTTGAAGAGATATATATGCTGTAGCTCAATATTTTATCAATGGTTTTTTCAAATGACAAATCAACAAAATTAAGTAATAACATTCAGTTTTGTACATGTGGCAGAATCACATATATTCCCTTTTTGTAATCTTCAGTCAAAATGTAAAAATGACCTTTGAGAACTTTGAAACAAAATGGGTTCTAAAGATCACAAGAATAACCATGACAGTGGAAACTAGATAGTTCCATTTTTCTTCTAAATTTCTACTGCAATTTATGCTTTTATGATATTCCATATGAGAGCATGTAACCACAAAAATGAACCACATTAATGATGCAATAGCATGCTTGCTTTGTATTTCTTTTGGTGAGAGGTTCAATCATTAGTTTTGACATGTGCAAGAGTATGGCTTGCCACAAATCCATGGAGTGCTTTCTCCAGGTCATATAGATTCCACCACAAAGTAAACATGACATTTTAACCAATGCTGAATTGCATGGATGGAAAAATCAGTCTGACAGTCTGAGACAAGCTAAACATTTTGCAGGAAAAGTAAACCTTTCTGTCACTTACAATGAATTATGTATAGGTGCTGTGGTTAAAGGTTCAAATTTAATATAGAAAATGACATCACAAACTGATTAAGTTTCTATGAGTATATGAGTGATTAACTAGGTTAATTTGTACTCTGAACTGTCTAAGACACACTAGACAGGTCGACAGATAATGTGCTGCAATTCTCAAATTTATGTTGATTGAGACTGCACCTGGTTCTGCAATCCTGTTAGAGATCTTTCTGAGTGTCTAAATCAATGATGAAGTGTTTCAAGAATGACTTGATGGAATCTTTGACACATAATATGCTTTCTGTCAGCTCACTGTAGATTTTCTGTGGTAATCCTGGTGATGTGACCTATCCTTTTTAATCTCTCATTTCATCAGCCCAAGGTAGATATAAAGACATGCCTGTCTGCATGAGAATTTCAATGTCTTTGATCCTGTCATGCCATCTTATCTTCAACAGTTTCCTCAAGCAGCCAATATGAAAATGGTTTAGCTCCATGGCCCGTCATTTCATGTAGTCAGAAATTTCGTCGTGCTTTATTGATAAAACTGCTGACTCCTGTGGTTTTATCATCGATGTTGTCTGTATGTGATAGTGTACTGCTGAGAAAGATGAATTTATCCACTGCCAGGAGGTTTTGACCATTTACTGTGATGGTAGGCTCCATGGAAGACTTTCCTGGTGTGGTGCAGGTTGGTGAATCAACTCTGTCTTTTCGATACTGATTGTGGGACCACCTAATGTTGAATGTCCGACACAGATTTGGCATTTAGTTATTAGTAAAGAGAAGACTACAAACAGTCTCTTCCTGTAACTTTGTCTTAGTGTATCTCCTCAGATTGAAGAGTTTGCCATCAATCCAGTATTTGATGCCCAAAATTATGTATAAAATCAGAAAAGGCAATGAATCTGCACAATTTCATAAAAATCTCAATGCCAGGGAAGTGGACCACTTTGGGACTTTACAAACCTTGAAAAGTTGTTAAACTTCGTAACCTGAATGTTAAATAAAATAAGCTTATAATATTTAATCAACAATACGTTTTCGCAGGATACATCCCAAAGGTGATGTGCTTATAAAATATTTTTTTTCTGATGCCTGATAAAGATTTTATTGTCATAACACATCACAATAGAAAATTTAGAACTTTGAAATTTGTGTTACAACGTCAAGCTTGATTCGTGCATCTCATATGCTATTAAAGTAACTACACAACCTTAGTCTTCAGTACTTGAAGCATACATGGTTATAATGTAATCCCCACCAGCTTACCAAAAAGCACAGGAGTCTGCAGCTTTATCAATAAAGCACGACGAATTTTCTGACAACATGAAATTACCTTAACGGTATTAGAAATTTCCCATTGGTTTCATGTTGACAGAAATTTCGTTGTGCTTTATTGATAAAACTGCAGACTCCAGTGCAAAAAGAAACGAGAGAAAGAATAAAAGTGTGTGTACTTTGTACCAGACTGTGAATCCTGTATTTAATAATATTTCTCAACAACACTAACCTTGCCCCAAGAATGGCCAGCAATGTACCTGGTTTGACCGTACCATGGACTGAAAATAACAATAAAAATATAAAGTTTAATATCCTTATATTCAAGGTCTACTGAAAATTTTTGTCCCCTCGAAATTGCTGAAATTATGCAAATAGGCAGTAATTAATTTCATTTACCTTAACTTTTGGCACATCTCTTTTCTGAATGTCTTTAAAGAGAAATATAATTGATTCCATCAAAATGATAATGAAACGAACCATATACTTAAGAACTAGTTACTTTAAAAGGAACACAGATCTCTGAATCATACAAGATGAAAACTGTTGCAATCAGAAGCCCAGTCTGGACTAAATAAACTCGTAGTTATGTACACGGTCATATCACGTGTTTTATCCGAGTAATCATCAAAGTCCAATCATTTAATTTTTGTACGCAGTTTTTTAAAAGCTCGTAATTTTCAACGTATTTTTCATACATTAAAAAATAAAACTGCCACGGGTATGGTCTCTACAAACACCTTTACCGCACAAAATCTTTAACTGTGTTAACGCTGAGCTGCCAACAACAGCATTGCATTGTTCTTCAAAAATGCAAGAAATACAAAAATATGTATGACAATCAGTCTACCATGACACTTAGGATGAGCTAGCCCTTTAAGTTCTGCTAAACTGGTACTGTACATTTTTTAAGATGTGTCTACAGATCAAGGAATACAACTCTCAGGCCAACTGCACAAGAAGCTCATGACAGAAAAAGCTTGAACAGTTATGTCAGTTTATTATGTGCAAGTATGTTAGCACTACACATGGACAGCAACAAGGACCAATATATGAACACACACACACACACACACACACACACACACACACACATATGCCAATTGATTGTTATGTTTAGCTTCCTCCAGAGTGGGATCAACAAATAATTAGTTAAATTATCGAAACTTCATACAACGATTCTCCTGAAATGGCATATAATTCGTTGACTATTGAAAATAAGCAAACCTTTATTGGGTACAAAATTTGGGTTTCTTTGCCGAAATTATCATCACTGACTTTCACAAACGTATGACTTAAAATTAAGATGTTGGTCCTTCACCATTTGAAAATCAAACACACGCATGAAAATGAATGAGTGTAGCGAATTTCTTTTTTAAATGAACATTATTTATTCATTAAATATTCAACTGTCAAAGATTTTAATGCAGAATCATTACACCATACCGATCATTGCTGAAACTCGGGCACATGGGCATAAGATAGTAGTTAAACCTGTTTGAAAGACCACTGCTGTGATCAGATTCTCCATGTATAAATATTAAGACCTGCCTTGTGAGAGAATAAATGCTACAGTGTCTATCACTGCATCATGATGATTAACAATACAGTTGACAAAACTAGCGTACTAAGAGACCACATGACCAATCTCGCGAGATTTGAAGTGATGTTGTTTAGGTTAAATACGCATTCTTAATATTTGTTTACGCAGAGTCATTCAAAACCTTGAAGGAACAAGGCGTATCTATGTATTTATTTTAAATTTGTTGCCAGAATATGTTATTCTTCGTCTGAGTTTTGGATTCAATAATTTATTTTCCTGGACACTCAACAATTTGACTTTCTTATGAAAATAAACTGTACGATATTCAAAGAAAATAATTCTGGAATTATTCGGAAACAAAGACTGTGATTCAAGTGAGAAATTATTGTTAGTCAAACATTGGATTACATCTGACGTCATCACCCTCCATATATTTTCGTCGTCAAAACTCGAACCCGGATTTTCATAGGACTATTTAGTGACAGGACTTGTGTTTTATTCTTAGAATCATATTTGGATAATGTTCACAGATTGTAAGTCCTATTTACAATTTTTTACATTGTTGTCTAGGGAAATAAATTGTTTTGTTGAAATATACAAAGCTTGTTGGCTTTCACTCTTTTCTTTGTTACTGAGTACCAGCCCATGTCACGTAACGCCACAAAATATAGATATCTAGCCTATGCTGACCAAGTTATGATACTCGCTCCGGTGGCCTAATGGCTAGAGTGTCTGCCTCAGATGTGGTAGGTCGTGGGTTCGATACCCGGTCGAGTCATACCAAATTCTTACAAAAATGGTAATAATAGCTGCTTCGCTTGATGCTCAGTATTAAGTTGTTAGTGTTAGGACTGGTCGGCTTGGTGTCAGGATAATGTAACTGGGTGGAACATCATGCTACATGTCTGCGGCATGATGCCCCAGTGAAAGACATCACTATAAACTGCCACACTGTAGACATCGTAGCGATATGACTGAAAAATTGTTAAAGCTACGTTAAAATTCATAATCACATCATATCACATCACCGAGTTATGATCTTGGCAATCACGTTCAGTCATAATCGCCAAAGAAAAAAACTACCACTTTGAGAACTCCATCACAACATTATTGACCCCATTTCTGCATCAAATACAATTTTTACAGCGCTATTATTATGGTCATCATGAATTAGGATTCGCTCATTAAATCCAGTAGTGAAGATTGAACAACACCATCTAGTCTTTAGTGAGTGCATAGATGACCACTAATTGTACATGCATTACCTTCGAATCCGTTACTGAACTTACCAAGACTGCATCAAAATTAATCAAATGTTTTGCCATGCAATAGATTTTAATGACATAAACTCGTTTCTTTATATTTAATGCCAGTGTGATTGTGATTTTGTGGATGTTTGCACAGGACTATGACGTTGGAATTTAACAACGCTTAGTCTTGTAAGTCTATAAATGTATTATATTCTTTGATGAAAACAGACAAGTCTTTTTATTTTATTCAGAATTGAATTTCCAATCTGACAATAGCTTATTCTCAGTTGGATGACATTGATTTTTGTGGGTTACAAGCATTGCTTCATTCCCTCTAATCTCAAAACACATTTTTTAATGTCAGACCTCCCTCACACACACTCACGCACACGCACACACACATAGTCGACCGTCCCTAGGGCAAAGTTAACGAGGGTCCCACGCTACTGACGGAAATCAACTCTGCAATGCATATTTTGCTTTGTTTTATTTAACTTTGGGCCCCGCTCACTGCTTGCTGCCTTGGGTCCCGCACATCTTAAGTCCGTTTCTGCACACACACACACACACACACACACACACACACACACACACACACACACACACACACTGTCTGGAAATATGGCATATATATATATATATATATATATATATATATATATATATATATATATATATATATATATATATATATATATATATATATATATATATATATATATATATACATATATATACATATATATAAATACATACATAAATATATATATATATATATATATATATATATATATATATATATATATATATATATATATATATATATATATATATATATATATATATGTAGGTATGTTTAACTACCTTTAAGCAGAGTAACAAAAAGGGCTCAGAATTAACACTAATCCGCTATCCCACGCTCAGCGATGTAGCTTGGGGATGGTAGAATACAGAGAGAGAGAGAGAGAGAGAGAGAGAGAGAGAGAGAGAGAGAGAGAGAGAGAGAGAGAGAGAGAGAGAGAGAGAGAGAGATTTTCTTAAGTATATGAAAAACATTTAGTTAATCACCTTTGCTTATATTTGTTTTCAAAGTGAAGAAAATTAGCCAATCAATACTGCTTATTTGGTTTCAACGTAATAACTGTATCAAAATTTTTGAGTAAATTTAAAAACATTAAATAACTCCATGAAGCAGACAATCAAATTACATTACATGGTAAACTTATACCTTCTCACGGAAGCATGTTAGCAGTAAGAAATTAGAGTCCAAATAAAGTGCTTTGTTCAACAGTGATACTGCATTACCTAAAACGCACTCATGATCACGAGTGAAATTGTAGGCCTAGCGACTGATATAGATCAGAGTAATGACCAACCGTTCAGCAAATACAACATAAAGCCTCTCAAGGTCAAACACCGTGCGTAATGATACATGTAATAGTGAAGTATTGTACAGAGAACTTAAATTTCTATAAATCTCAATTACCAGCATCTTTATAACCAAACAATATTTTATAAGCTTGCATTTTCTTTAATCATGTGATTAAAAGTGTGATAAAACGGGAAATTATTCCAGCAACAAGTTAGGACAAGTGCCTAATTAAATTATATCGTTTTGAAGTTCCAATGTTGATGAACGTATTCTAGAAACTGATATCACGAACTTTTACGTTGGAAATAAGAAGTGTAGTTCCAAGAGGAACTGGCTGTGTAATAATGATGAGGTAGTAAATTATAGCTAAGTTACATTAGTAAAGGAAGTTGTTGTTGTTGTTGTTGTTGTTGTTGTTGTTGTGGGGCTTAACATCATTTTTCGGCACACGATACATGGCGGCCAGTATTAATGTTGGAGGAAAAACCCAGGAAATCCGCAGAAAGAACCACCGATCCACAAGAGGAGTAAAGGAAGTAACTTATGATGATGCAAAAAACTGAGAATTGAACCTAACTTGAAGAAAATCACTTACCAATGACGCCAAACACTGCGAATCGAACCCACGTTAAGACTCATAAATAAAAAGCTGTTCACAAAATTTGCAACCACTAAAACATGATTACGAAACCGAAACTTGTACTGTAACAAAAGTCATGTTCCTCATCATTCAGCAACCGTAGTAAAGAAAGCCGACAACTAAATTATGCCACGTCACATCACCAAAGAGTTGCATGTGAATATTTCTTGAAATCCAGATCATCTTGAGGGAAACTGCTATGTGGAAACAAAACTGTGCGTTCAAAAATCAGGTGCCACGGTTCAGCTAATTGATGCTGATTAAAACATTTAAAAATCAAAGTGAGTCAAGGAATCATCGAAAAAAAAGCTGCAAGCAAAGCAATGTTGAAATCCAATAAGAGGCATTGGAGTAGACGTAAACAAAAGAGGATTAATAAAGTAAAATAATCATGGACCAGAGCTCCGCTAAAAACGCTGTATGCTGAACGGTTAGCTCACCAATACTGAAAACCAAACTCAGCCAGGGTCACGTCGGTATTACGCTGTCTTTTACTTTTTAAAAATCTTTAATAGTTGTGTAAAATTGAAAGCTAGTTTTACAATCAGGGGTTGTAACTTTGCTAAATAATGGGGCAAGCTGACAGTTGAACTCAGCTGAGGTGTCATTTCACATTAAGCTGAATATAAACTCTAGCTCAAATACGATCATACTTAACAGAGTTATTTTGAGGAAATTATAGTGAATGTGTCCGACACATACTGGCTATAAATCTGCTCCGAAATAACACGTAAAAGTCTGTAATGACCTTATCATCAAGTTGTCTACCAATTTTGTTCGAAATCCAATTGAAACTAATGGAGTTGGTATGTGGAAATAAAAGTGTTGGTACAGCGGGAAAAGGATATAATTCCACTAAATGATGCAAAAAAATAAAAATAAAACAAATGATGGCTCAAAAAATATCACACTCCCCTATCGAGTAATTGTGCAGAAATGAAATTTAGTGCTTCTGATAGTCAAAAGGGGACCTAACTTTCCTAAACGATAATACAGCATGTTAACAATGAGGCTCGTACAAAGTCTAATCAATATCAACCTACATACCACATTTTGTTAAATCGAGCCATAATTAAGGGGGGAGGGAAAGGAAAGCGGACTAGTGCTAGAGATAATAACTCCCCTTAAAGTTGGTAAAAGGGTAGTGAGATTCGTACTTATCGATGGCCTCCTTAATATCAAGCAACATACTGAATTTGGTGAGAAACCAATATTATACTGAAACTAAAGCGAATGGGAATGACATTCAGGGCTATAACGCCACTAAATAGATACACAGAACAATGACTATCAAACTTGGCAACGGCCTCGTCAGTATAAAATGTAACATACAATTTTAATATAAACAAATATTCATTAACTGATTTATTGTGCAGAAACAAAAATAGATATAAATGGAAATACAAAGAGACAAAAGATGCAAGTCCAGACGGGCCTAATTTGTATCCCTTTTAGCAAGAATCCACCACCACCCAATAAAGAAAACCAGGAGTTAATAAAAATTGACATTATGTTGCTTTTTATTTTGTACTTGTCAACTTGAATCCTGATTTAATTCAAGGGGTTTCCAAGAGAGCCAAGAGAAACTTAAGAATCCAAAATAAAGATTTATATATTGAACACATTTATATCGTCATGCATTTCCATGGCAATCTGTAGCGTCTCTTAGAAAGCAAAGTGTTCTTAATGACTTTTACCTCTTTTTATCATAGTTGTTTATTTACAAGGATATTCCATTCACATAATTGGATTAGGTTGGCACAGACATCATCAAAAACAAAATCCTTCTTGAACTCGATTCTAACTTTTATGTTGGTGTATATATTGCGATCAAAAACTAGAATCCCGTTTTTGTAAAATATAAATTTGCTTGTTTTTTCCAGCTCTGTTAAGTTCCTCTTTCCCTAAGAACGATTCACAAATATAATCCTACAGTGCATATCAACAGATCACTGCCAACAATACCCTCTTTCCACTTTCAGACCACTACCAATTATATCCAATGTGCATATCTACCATCCACTACAACGTATCCACTCTACATATCTACAACTACTATCACCTAGTGGTTAGAAGGTCCGTCTAAGATACAACAGTTAACCGGTTCGAACCCCGGCCGAGTCATACTAAAATCTGGTAAAAATGGTACTCGCAAGCCACTCATTTGTAAGAGGTTAGTGTTAGGACTGCTAGGCCTGGTATCAGGATAATGTGATTTCATGATAATACCTGCGGCATGACGCCTTAGTGATAAACATCATTATAAGCTGCCACACTGCAGACATCGTAGTGATATGACTGAAACATTGCTACGTTAAAAATATGTCACGCACACACATATACTAAACTGCTATCAGTCATATCCATTGCATATATCTACAGATTAATATCATTCGTACCCACTGAATATCTACAAAAAACAATCAATCACATCCACAGTGCACATCTACCGACCACTATTAATCATGCCTATGGTACGCATCTACTAATAACTACTAATCATGACCACTGTACACATATACCGATCACTACTGATCATCCACACGGTACATATCTTCTGAGCAGTACTAATCATGCCCACTATCATGCCCACTGTACACATCTACCGATCACTACTAATCATGCCACTGTACACGTATACCGATCACTACTGATCATCCACACGATACACATTTACTGATCGCTAGATTTCATGCCCATTGCACACATCTGCCTATCACCACTAATCGTGCCCATTGTGCACATCTACCATAACCACTGTGCATATTTATTGACCTCCACCTATTATACCTAACAGTTTATAGTCTCTTGAATGATAGGAAAAATCGCGTGACATTATGCTTGCGTGCATGCATGGAACTTGATAGACGGATGGCAGTGTCACATAATCTGCACATCTTTTAAAAGTGCATAAATGACACAAAACACTTAGGTGGTTTATTTTCTTACCATTCCGCAAGATTGGCTTAGGTCTTGTGTTAGGATCTGGACCTCGAAAACATCCGCGAGAAGGTGGATTTAAATTTACATTAATATTCTGCCACGTCAAGGTTACCGCTTCGTGACCATCTAGCAGACTTGAAGATCCCTTCTGCCTAAACTGACTTGCGACTTCATTTTGTGTCAATAAAGATGGATGATTTCCAGCAATGCTTCCATACGGTGTTGGTGGTTCTAAATCTACACGAACGGCTGCAATGTCTTTGGACAATAAAGGCTTTTCCTCATCCATAATAATAGGCTATTGTTACAATATCTATACCAAGTCAGTATTTTACAAGACTTCCACACTGCAAGACAGAAAAAACAACTGTCAATAGATATTGTCAATTCATAAATGTTCATGGTATACTAACTTTCATGGATTTCATTGTCACAGTATACAGTTTACATACATCATTATGTACCCGTAATGTCATATACTAAATAGTTACGAAGATAGACCTAAAAAACAACAACAACAACAACAACAACAAACGCTTAAACTGCTACTGTTCGTAAAAAGCACAAGAAAATAAAGTGACTGATTTTCTAGCTTTAACCCATTACGCCAACCATCTCAGAACGTCCTCAATGTTTCCTATGTTGCCCATTTTGAACTGCTCTCGAACCCGTAGTTAGTATTTTGTCATAATGACTTTATTTATGCCACGAGGACTCGATGACTTATCGTTATTGTAGAAGAGTTTCTAATAGAATGAAGTTATTGAAAATGGATGATTTTCTAAATTTGTTTATTAAAAAGTTAAATAATAAAATATATTTAATCCCAATTCATTAAAAAGTTGTAATAATAAAGCCAGTCTTAAAATTACAAGCATTTCTTAGATAAAGGATATTACATCAAATGTTATTTTCAGCACCTAATAGTTTATCTGGATGTATTCTTGTCACATATGTTCGTATGGTGTTCCTTTAGAAGCTTCATATTTGGAAAGCATTACCAAAACTAGCTCCAACACGCTTTCAGATAGCGGAAGGAATTCGTATCGCATATAATACAGAAAGAAGAAACGTAATACCGTATGTTTAGAAGAAAAAAAAATCCAAAAGAGAACTCACCTAGTATAAAATCGTGTTCAAAGTTGAATTAATAAATTTATAATTCTGATACATTCCATATCTTTTAGAAACAATGTAGTTACTTCCTTCTATTGACACCCTTCAACAAGTTAATAATAGTTACCTGGAACGGGAATATATATATATATATATATATATATATATATATATATATATATATATATATATATATATATATATATATATATATATATATATATATATATATATATATATATATGCAACTGCATTTATTTAATAGCTAGTATTTTGCTTTTATTGATTACCAATACACTTCCTGGTGAAGATTTAATATCAAGACAGTAAATCTCAAGTAACCTGTAGCTGAACATAATTTATATATAAAAAAAAACATTTATACTAATTTAGTACATTTCGTACATGTAGGTCTACACTTGTTATAACCCGTATATTTGTTTACAGGCAAAATTGTGTCGTAATAATGGACTTGCGATGCTTTAGTAAGGGGCTATTTATTTGCCAATCATTAAAAACATAAACTGGCAGATAGATGGAAGAGAGATGGAGAACAGAAACGAAGCAATAATTTAATTACATTTTAAATCCAAGCCTTGTTATATCATTTATTTCAAGCCTTGTTATACCACTATTCCATTAAACTCAGGCGAAATGAGTAGTCACGTGTTGAAAACGAAAATCAAATCGTAATAATTTATGTCCCCGAATTATATCCCCCCCAATACACACTTTTTGTTGGAAATGAGACAGAGTAATTTTGTAGAGGAAGTGGTTAAGTGGTGATGGCTTTGTATTAATCGAGCAGTACTGACAATCCAACTCCGCTTTCAATATCCCACCGAATTTTATAAATGCACCAGTAAACTTTATTAGGCTCTAAAACCCATGTGGGTGCGTCTAACAATCAGGGACCGTAAATCTGCTAAGAGATTATGAAGATTGTTAACAATAAAATTCAGTAAATGTTCATGAATATCAAGCTGCATTAAATTTGGTTGAAATCCAAAAACAAAAACTTTATAATCTGCAGAAAAAGGTGACAGAATCAGGCAACCATGGGATATAACTCCGCTGAAACAAAACACATACTGTGTAAGTACACATAATGCATAAGTACGTATACATGCAATAAAAGTTATCAACGGCTTCAACAGCGTCAATTAGACTACCAAATTTGGTTTGAAATTCAAATATACATTTTAGGCGTTATTGCACAGAAATAAAAATGGATAGGATCCAACGGCATAATGTTGAATATTTAAAGTCACCGGCCATACTCTAACAGTCTCCTTTTTACATCAGATTTCCATGACATCAATAAAAGAAGTAAATCTGAACAAAAATAATGTAACAATTATCAAGTGTAAGTAATTTAATTACTCGAAATAGAAGGATACAACGACGTTACTTCCCCAGAGTTACGATTTCCCACTTGTAGAGGACGCCAACCGGAAAAAAAGTACATTTATCCCCACAAAGTACATGCTTCTTGTTCTCGAGAAATAAAACACTATAAACTATGGATATGGAACATTTAGATGAAAGTATCAAAACTAATTTACTGTTCAGCCTAATATATATATATATATATATATATATATATATATATATATATATATATATATATATATATATATATATATATATATATATATATATATATATGGAGGGTACACGACGCACTAGATTGTGTTGCTTTCAAATCTATTCTATTGTTTCAATTTATTTTCAAAATTTCCATTAATACAGGTAAAAAGGAATCAATGCTGGCGTCCCTATGTCGGACAACTTTGTAAACAAAATAAAAAAAATTGGTACACTTAACAGAATGCAAAGGAACAAAAAGTTGGCTTCATTATGTCGGCCGATTTAATGAAAAAAAAATTGGCCCACTTTAAAGAATCTAAAGTCACTTTCCAGGGTTGGCTTCCTTTGCCAGTAAGTTTAAGGAATGAGTTTAGTGCTCGCTGCCAGTTGTGTTTATGCATCATCCAGGCTTCTGTCTGTTTGCCATACGTAAGCATAATTTATACAAAGTTTGTTAATGCTCGTAGGGTAAATATTATATGCAAAAATAACTAGCTTTAATGATACTTTTGTAATCTATGCTAGCGAAAAGATTATCATTTGCACTCACAGTAAGTGTATTTTCAAATAATTTTTATTTTCGTGATACCGTAGTATAGTTAACCTTGATACAATACAATTCTGGCAATTTTGTTCCTGATAAAGTATCGTGCATGAATGGCAGGTGCCATCAATCAATACGCTGGTATTCCAGTCTCATCTGAGATTGTGTTTACTGATATAAGCGATACACACTAAAGTAAGAATGCGTACGTCAGCCGGAGGTCCTGGCAATATGTATTTTCTTTATTGAAGTTTGCATGATGCAAAAGAAGGAACAAATGTTAACAATGCAAAGGTAGTTCCTTTCATTTTATTTTCAAAAAAAATGTTTTGTTCATCTATGTTATTGTACCGTGTAATAGGGAGGGGGAGATAGAGGAAAGCATAAATTCAACACAAAATTATTTCGTTTCTTAACTCTTCAGACATATACTTTGATGAAAAAGGCTTCACTATAAGTTCTGGGACAGGAAAAAAGTAATTTTATCGTCTTCCGCTATATATGGCAAGTAATATGATTCTATAGACTTCTATATCTATGCATGATAAACTTTCCAGAGTAATACATCATATTTCTTTTTTTTATGGTTTCCATGCTTTTTTGTTCATAAATTTCAAAGTCATTTCCAGAGTTTATCCAGGAAGAAATTACGTTTATCAAGGTTCACATATGGCCATTACTGAATGAGGTTAAAGAGCATTATAGATATTTTTTAAAAAAAAGCATTTTCTAAATCTAAAAATGCTTTAATGTGAAGACTCTCCAAACATCTAATTCAGAAAATGATCACGTACAAACCCACAAAATGTATCACACGAAACAAGTTTAATTATGTTCGTAATAAAAAGACATTTAAGGTTAGTAGTAGTAGCAAAAGGTAGATTTCTGGCTGAGAGACACAGTGCTCTAAATGGTTCTAGCTCCGAGACCCCTACCCAGGTTGATTACATCCCATCATTCTCGCTCAGTGGCTTATTTATATAAATGATACTGATGGTTCGTCAGCTGAAGTTAATCTTGTGAGCGTTGTTCCAGATTTTGTGTAATTGGACATTATGTATATTATATTACATAAAATTATATACATCATAAAATTATATAACAATGGCGAAGTCAACGACGAAGTCGTCAACGAGAATATCACGGTATTAAATTTTGATATCGATCAATTATTCAAGCATAAACATAACAACGAACTTTCAGACTGTCACTGTCTAATTGTTGGTCATACGGGATCTAATAAGACAGATCTATTATTAAATCTTTTGCTCAACGACAACTTAATACGATATAGTATACAGCAACACAATTAATGCACAACAAGACAAATACGAGCTATTGAGCGAGTATAACGATAAACTTCGTGATGAACTTGGAGCCGGCGATAATATATTTAATTTTATATTTATGATTTAATTCCAGTCGAGGAACTTGATTTGTCCGAACATAAAATAATTTTTTGACGATATCCCGCTAAATAAGGAGGAGAAGAAGATTATGTCATATTTTTATTGTCGCGTAATAAAAGATGTAATTCAGTTTACGTTGGTCAAGGATTTTATAACATCGACAGATTTATTCGGCAAAATACGGAATGATTTTTCCTGTTTGCAGGGACCTATAATATTGATGAAAGAAATATTGCGAACGAGCAGTGTGGTAATGTAACAAAAGATACATTTATTGAATTATAGTGATCAAGCTAAAATGTTTCGTTGATTAATTTCTTATAGATTATATTTATAAAGCGTATGGAAAATAAGTGAGGGATTATCATTTAAAAGTTGAATTATTAAGAAAATTTGTTGCATTACATATCACCGCTTATAAAAGGTACGAGGAAGCGCATAGAGGCCAAAACGCTGCAGAAGAGGCAACCGCTATGGCTTCTTAAGGCTGTTACATAAACGTTGGTTTGAAAGCAACGTAGTAGCGATATGACTGAAACAGTGTGATGTGATGTGATTATGATTTTTAACGTAGCTTTAACAATCGTTCAGTCATATCGCTAAGATGTCTGCAGTGTGACAGTTAATAGTGATGTCTAGCAATGGGGCATCATGCACCCAGTCACATTATCCTGACATCAGGCCAACCAGTCCTAACACTAACCTCTTAATGCTGAGCGCCAAGCGAGGTACCTGTATGTACCATTTTTGTAAGTCTTTGATATTATTCGACCGGGGATCGAATCCACGACATCCCGCATCCGAGGCGGACGCTCTAACCACTATGCCACCTGAGCGGTCAAAAAAAGTGTCAAAGCTACGTTAAAAATCTAAATGACACACACACACACACACACACACACACACACACACACACACACACACACACACAAACACACACACACAATTAGAAGCATCGTTATGCAAGTCCCTTACCGCACTCATCGTATGGTCTTTAAAGCGATTGCTTACATGGCACGTGAAAGTAAACAATCAATACGCTATATCGATTGACCTTTGCATTTATGGAACCTCACTATTTTTCAACAAGCCCGCCCCTTGTACGGAGCGGGACGCTAGGTGGAGGATCCGAATCTTTTATCTGTTTATTTTAACTATGCCCAATATTGTGCCGATAATCACTGTATATCGCTGAAACATAGCGATAACTACAAGGTAACTGCGATCATTTGTACCACTCCTCTCGTCTCTAACCGAATTATCAGACGAAATAATGGATTAAGAAACGGTCACTTTTTTTTTCCGTTGATGATTAGAGAGGTTAGCTTTGCAAAAAGCTTGTATTCAATTTATCATGAACATATCCTTATAATCAGCTAACGTTGATAACAATACACACTCAATAAACCATTGTTACTGCATCTGTACTTACATTCACTATGTCTGGCATGGAGAACTGTTGAGAGAGAGAGAGAGAGAGAGAGAGAGAGAGAGAGAGAGAGAGAGAGAGAGAGAGAGAGAGAGAGAGAGAGAGAGAGAGAGAGAGAGAGAGAGAGAGAATACCTGTTAAAGTCTCTCCGATCCCAATAGTTATACTGCCATTAACTGATCGTGCATTTGGAAGTCGTCTTCATGCCATAGTCTACTTTATATACCTTAGGTCACTGTTATACAAATATACAAGTTTATATAATGAGCAATGTACGGTGTACCATATATAGTAGGACAAGAATTTGTGACAGATATCAAATGATCATAAGTAGGCACACAAATATCATAGTGTAGAACTTTGGGCTATCGTTCCTGTGTAGGTCCCGTGTGAGACGAGACAGATATAATTAGATCATTGACGCCAGTAGTAAGTTCAAAAGGTGGAACTGGGTTGAGTTGGTTACCTTTGATCGATCAAGTGATTCAAGTACGAACGTGTTACGAATTGATGAAAAATTACATAATCAAACTCATTTTCTTACCACCGAATTCTATTTAGTATAGCGAGCGTCAAGTAAAGAAAGCCATTATATAGTTTAGATGAGTCAAGTTAAATAAACACAAATTTTAAAAAAAAAATAATAAAAAAAATAATTTCAAGGAAGCATTGATTCGTATTTTGAGCATTGTTGATACAGTCTACATGACCTTATAATTATGTTTGAAACTGATGGACCAAAGTGGTGACAGTTTTTGAGAGATCTTAAATGTCAAAGATAACGGGGTTATGTCATGATAAAAAAAGGTTAAAATATCCAGATCTCAGCCGAAATTAAGTATTTGTTTTTCTAAGATAAAATCGCCATTATAAATTTCCCTGTTTAATTAATCCTTCGAATAAATTATTTTTGTGTGTGCGTGATCGCGCGCGCGTGTATGCAAAGGGTAAGCTTACAGAACCTTTTCGGAACTATATCGGCACAATTTTTCATTCTTTCTTTGGTAAAGCAACAAAAGATAACATATGATTAGTACATGTGTTGTTCTGATTTGTTGAGACATGCAAAATTTGGACGTATCGGTAGACTGGCTGAGTTCCCTTACGCCTAACGTTTTAGATTTTACATAGGGCACCTTATATTAATCCTTGAAAATGCAGTTAAGAATTCCTTCTTCGTCTCAGGTTTTGACCTTCATAGACTTGCCCAGTTTTGTTTTATTAATATAATAAAGCCCGATGTCTATGTAAGTAAAACTATTTGCATACATAATAACTTTCGATCCTGATAATATTTGTGAAAAAAATATGAATTATCTTGAGACTAAAAGAAATGAAAATATTTTAGCTTCAAAACAAAATCACAGCGCCGCCAACCTCCAATTAAATGATCAATATCTATACTATTTAAATCAAATGATATATCTAGATTCCAAATGGTGTGATGTCACATGAAATGATTTAACGAACAAAACCGAATGGTGCATTTAGATTCTTTTGAACATTTTATTTAATATCACACTGTATGGAATCTGAAATCACCATTTCATTTATTGGTTTAAATCATTTGATTTTATGCTATGTAAATTTAACTAAACAAACTTCATTTAGAATCTGAATTAATATTTCCGTTTTGCTGTTTAAATCATTTTATTTAATACCAGATCATTTGGAATTTAAAAAAATGATTTCATTTGTTCAGTTAAATATTTTCATTTTAGACTAGATTTTATTTAATACCACGTCATTTGGAAGCAGATATCATTTTCTTTTGTTCTGTAAATCATTTAATTTCATATTGAATAATTTCATTTGATACGACGTCATTTGGAATCTGAATTCATTATTTCATTTTTGGAATTCAATCATTTTATTTCATGTTACATCATTTCTTATCACACATCATTTTGAATCTGAATTATTCATTCCACGTGTGGGGTTAAATTATTTCATTTTACATTACATCATTTCACTTAATACAACGTCATTTTGAATCTAAATTCACCATTCGGTTTTGTTCGTCAAATCATTTCATGTGACACCACATCCTTTTGAATCTGGATTTATGGGTTCATTTGCTGGGTTAAATCATTTGGTTTCATACTACATCATTTGATTAATGTAATGTTATCGGTAAAGGCTTCCCATACAAAACGATAACTAAAGTTAGAGCCGCTTTAAGACATAGGCACGTGAGGCACGTTCCTAGGGTCCCGCGGAGCAGGGGGCTCAGTTGTGGCCCAAAAACAAAATTTCGGTATCGGCTGTGTTAGCATAGTACTATATTAATAAATTTAACAAAATGGCACACATTTACGTGGAAATGCAATGCAATACTCTATATCTGAAACTGAGAGAATGAGGCGTCTTCTTACTTTTAAGGTTAGAATTTGTGCCTAGGGCCCCAGACTTTGGCACTAAATAAAGTAGGTTGAATAAAACCAACACCACAGGTGTTCGACGCTAGCTTGATGTTGAGAAAAAAAAAACACCCAATAACCTAAAGGAACAAAATCGTCGCGAGCTTGATGTTGAGAAAAAATAATAACCAGAAGGAACAAAATCATACAGTAACAAAAATACATCAGATTACTCCCATGACCCGTTCTGACAGAGGGCCCTGTCTATCATACTATATAAGAAACAAGGTCAGTAGCTACCCAATACTTTGTTCCACACATGACCCTCGATTTCCTTCTGCTATTTGCATCTTTAATGGCATACGACCTTATTCTAAGGCTTGTTTTACTTCCGAGATATTTTCCTATTCATCATGCTATGCACCAAACTGAAGTTACCGGCTACAAAACGTGCGAATATCGCGAATTTAGTCGTTCGGGACAACGTTTCGCTCAGATTATTTTTTTCAAACATCAGGCTCGCGTTGAGCACCTGTGGTTAACACTATAGTTGATACCCTAGAAGACATTGTGCTGATATTGGTGTGAGTGTGATTTAGACTTGTAACATAGCTTTAGTAATTTTCAGTCATATCGCTATACGATGCCTGCAGTGTGACAGTTTATAGTAATGTCTAGTACTAGTTCCCACCCAATCACATTATCCTGACACCAGGTCGACCAGTCCTAACACTAACCTCTTATTGTTGAGCGCCAAGCGAGGCAGCTGTTAGTACCATTCTTTAAAGTCTTTGGTATGAACCTGCGACCTCCAGCATCCAAGGCCACCTGAGTGGTTGCTGATATTGGAACGCCTATATATAAACATAGAAAGTGTTGTTACAAATAAAAATACATTTTTCTAGTTACACTATTTAAAAAGTAGGGGGGAAAGACTAAGTGGAATGTCAAATCCCATGGGAGCATATTTATTAAAAAAAGGACAGCAAACATAAAACAAACTAAACTGAACGAACGAGAACATGATTAGTGAACTTGAGAATTTACGTAAAGTTTGGAGAGAAATCAAGTGCACTAATTTCAAATCGTTGATTGATTCGCAGTCTTACGATGAAATACACACATTTAACATATTCATATACGCTAGTACATAACCAAACCATATGTTAGGGAAGGGTCCGAAATTTGGATTTCACAATAATCTATTTGGTCACCGCGTTGGTATACGTGACACGTTTGAAACATGTGATTAAAGGTCATATTTGAAATGTTCAAAATTAATTTGGGATAAATACAAACATATTTTTTGTGTGTAAAGATTGATACTTTTAAAAACTATTTTGTCATGATTAATAAAAACACTATGTTACTATCATTAAACATTTTTCGAAAACTTCCATTCCTTCGTTACTGATGAAACTACCAACATAACCGGTTCAATAAACAGGTACCGTGGTGCTTACCACCGGAAAAAATACCGCGGTAATCCGGTATAGCGTAATACCACGCACCTCTAGTCTCTGATGTTTCTCAGTCAGGATAGACTACATGTGACTTTGCCAGATGTCTCAATTTAAGACAGTTAAATCAACGAAAATCCAATGGTCTTGCTCCATTATGACGCCATGGTTCAGCTGGCGAAGCAAAGAAACAGACACTTTCATGGTGTAATTTACATTACATAATTATTACGAAAGTATCTGGTCTGTAGTACTGTATACTCAGTGTTTGTGAATAATGTGACGAACCTATAATAACAAACATGAACGAAAGTATGGGTAGAGGTTAAGGTATGAAACAAATTCTTTCTTCATAAAACATTTTATGAATTTCAATTTTAAAAAGAGAAGTCTCTCAATTATAAGCAAAACAAACCTATTCATTGTTAGAGTCAAACGCCATTAAGAAACACAACCATATATTGGCCAGTGAAAGGAGTGATATTCGGAAACAAATACAATGAATATAGACTGTGGAAAAGTCTAAAACTCCATTGCTTACAGACATCGTTCTATTTCCTAACATTATGGACTGACCTGTGTAAATAATAATTTCATTCGGGTTGAGACACACGAAGTGTCATATTTTGCACGTCAAGCTAACCTTAAGGTCTCACTGGATAGTTTCGTATTTTGACACCCCCCAAATTATTAAGGTAGAAGGCATGAGCCTGATTATCACAACCCTAGCAATTATAAACTCACACATAAGCTAAATCTGTAATGTGGTTTACATTTACTTTGAGTTAGGCTTGTAAATGGGTTGCCTTGTTGGTGACTGCCTGTCACAGTTAGACTAGCACTGGAGATCAAATGCGTAACTTAGTCTGCAAATGTGCATCCGACTTGGCTTACGTATTTACATGTGTCTGCTTCAGAGGTATATATCTAAAAATCTACATGGTTGAGGGGTGATGAAAAGTATGTTAATTTGTTACAGTACTAGTGAACTTTCAAGATCAATAAGGTACATACTGACTGTGAGCCTGCTTCTCACAGGAACAGGTTGAAAATAGCTCTTTTCTGTCAAAAATGAATGTAAAAAAGAGGGCTTGGTGGTAGTATAGGTTCAGTATCAAAACCACCAGTTGCATAAGGAATTAACCATAATACCTTAGTCAGAATCTTACAAGCATCCTTTCAACAAAAATCATTAGTTTTTATTTGTATCTTTATTGAAAATTATGATCATTTTTCTGCAATAGGTCATTGTCGGATGAAAATTTGGCGAAACAACTGTCCGGTGAGACCTAACCGTCGTAAGTAATATCAAAATTTGTCAGCAAATAAAGACTTTATTTTACGTTTATCTTAGGTATATTATTGAGAGATAGACTTAGATAGATTGTTCTAAAATTTCTCAAAAATATGTTCAGAAAACTTTTCAAATAAAAAAAATATTTGACCTAAAATACTCGTGGGGGAGGGGTAAATTAGGTTGATGGATTTCAACGTCGTGAAGATTTTGCGAACTTTGTACAAAATCCGAGACATATTCGTTTTTTCATGATTTTCTTAATAGACCTGTCTCAAGACATACCGGTTGACAGATTTATTGGGAACCTTTCGTCGGGACATAGACAATAACTTGCAGCAAATATAAAGCCATTCATTGTTTAAATAAAATAACAATATACGAATTCCTTCAAATGTTTATTTTCAAATTTATTCAAGATGTCGAAATGAAGAGAGTCATGATTGTTCAGTCCAGGTATCAGTAAATGTATAAACTTGGGTATTAATACCGTGTTTGATGTGTAAACATCACCGCAGGCCAGTACTAAGCCGTATGCAAATTGACAGCCACTTAGACTATGCAATAGCCGCTAGTAAAAAGGTTGTAGTAATCACACCCAGGCGTTAAACCTTAGTTCAAGGATCAAAAGGAATTTCGCAGAGAGAATGGAGCGTGTTCTCGCCCGATATGTATAGAGACAAGCAAGAAGGCATTGACCGCTAAGTTTGATTGAGACAGTTCAGAGCGACATCCAATATGAATTACGAAAGAGGGTGGGAATAAATCTAAGATCGAAATTATAACTGAAAACGTGCAGTAAAATTACCAGTATAACTGAACAGATTAAGAGAAGTACATCTTGCCGTTTTATAAGAATTTCGGGTACTTTGGGAAAGCCACTAGTAATTTGTCGGGATTCTTAGGACCAAAATTGTACGAGAAGGAAAAGCTTCGACAAGGAAGTTTTTCGGTGGACAGAACATCCGGTGCAAGTTTCGTAGTCCTGAGTATCCAAGAGGGAGACGGAAGTGAGACTGACAGTAGTCGCAGTCGACAAATTGTAGTCGACGTAGAGAAGTGGGATAGAAGGTGGAGGAGGAGGAGGAAAGCATTCTGGAGGAGGAAACGGAGGAGGAGGAAAATGGAACTTGGAGGGAGTCAGGGAGGACGAGAAGGAATTAGGAGATAGAGAGGAATACACAGCTGAGTAGAACACAAGGACTGGTGGAAATCTCTCACACTCCGAAGCAAATGTTTGCGATAACCTAGTAAAGGGTCAAGCTGAAGAAAAGTATTTGTGAAATTCGAATCATTGATCGTTTAAGTGTTATTTACTTGTTTTTATTGAACCTCGCCTTTTTGTATCTTTAATCATTTGACAGTTGGCATTGCTGACTGGGGTCTTGGAGCTGTACATCTAACTTTTACGAAATCAACTTCCAAACCAAAATCGAGCCTGGGTCGGATTGAAATAAATATTGGAAGCACCCCACCCTCAATTCACTACAACACAAACCTCACAGTGGGGGAAACCTTTAAAAAGAAATTTTGCACTTATTAATATCACGGTGTAACTCATGAACTCTGACAAGGATCTAAAGACTTCTTGATTTCTTTGTTGTTCTGTAATGTTTTCAAACTCTTTTCTCAATCAAATTTTGACCAGTCATATCTCTCTGTTTAACGTGATATAGCTATGCATTTCCTCTTTGTTCTTTCCAGTCATGAAGAAATGGCCTATCCAGCTTTGGTGAAAATACATAATTCCTACTTCTTGGTCCTTACAAAATTCAAAAATCTTTCTTACCTTAAAATTATTCTTTTCGCCCCTATTTAGGTAATCAAAGGAATGGCTGAGGTATGTGAAATACTGAAATGATCATGTGTTAGGTAACGATCATGTGTTAGGTAACAAATACTAGTTAGTGTATTGCTAACGGTTTTGCTCATCAAGGTACAGTATATGACTTTTTGAAGATGTTGCTCCAAGCGAAGGTACTAGTACCAGTATCTGACGTCAACGGTTTGATCTGTGGAAAGGATATGTAAATGATGGCCATTGCATAAATGCATTACATCAAAACATGGTACAAAAACAACCTTAGCATACAAAATAATCCCCTCCATTATGAAAAACTTCTCGAATGTTGGTTTAAATTTCGAAGAAAGGAAATAGCCGAACCATGCTAGCATAGAGTACTATAGCAGGTAAAACTGACAGGATCCTAATAATCAGACTAGATAAGAGTACACACCATACGCATCTGCCTGATCTCACAGTTGCACGATATCAGCAAATACATATTCTCGATGAAAAAGAGATGCAAATAGCGAATAACGGACACAAAGAAGCTATTTGATGATAGACAAAAGATAGCAGGGCTATAATTGGCGATAATCAATAAAGAGTTCAACGTGGATGACTTCGGCGTGCGTTGAAATGTATATTTCATCGAAAGAGGAAGAGAATTATGGAATATATTTTGAAATAGTTTTAAAAAGAACATCAGTGGAGATATTGACCCTATTAACGAAATTTGTTCCGAAAGAACAATTAGAAAGTACTGAATGTAGCCAAATGCATTAAGATGAACATCGAAGACATTTGCTGAGCAATTTTAGATATATGAATTGGATATGAACTTCAATGTTAGGAACAACTGCGACCAGATGTAAGTTTGAAATAACCGTTTAACAATATAAGTAACAATATTAAGATATCAATTTTGAAAAGAAATAATAACATCTAAGCTGTGTTAGAATATGTGAAACTACTATTAAGAGGAAAAAAGTCTGCTCATATGTACTGAACTAACCTGTCCGTCACATTCTTGTGTATTGCCCGCAGTGACAGGTTTGGTAGATAGGATCAAAAGTTGGCCCCAGTTCAAATGTTCATAGCGCGAATGGAACAATAAATGATTTACCCGTAAAGCTCGCGTTCTTTATAAACTGTCACACATTGATTCAGCAAATTTATAACTGTCTGGTTTAAAAGTTCATGGTATATAAATGGCCTCACTTGCAACAATTATAAGCATCATACGACTTAAAAGGTCATTCGCTTAAGAGGCAAACCCTTATAGATTTCTCTGGTTTTGGACTAGGGACAAGGGCATCCTTGAATTTTACACAAGGACATACGTGACTTTTAAACAAGGTTGTGCGTGATACCTATAACTCAGAGTATAAAAAGGCAGAATCGCTTTGTGAATTTCAACTGTGAAGTCCAAAAGCAAGAGAGATAGTCTGTTTGTATTTTACAGGCAAGAATTTTCTGTTTTGTTACTCACCCTTAAAAGTTAAAGATTTCTGTGTAACCAGTAATCGCAATTTCGTTCTGAGTTCTCTTTTTAATTTACTAATATAATGTAACGGAATATGGTATTATTTTTAAGATTTGATGTTCATTTGTATTTATATGAATTCACTACTAGCTTCATGCTAAACTTTACTTAACAATAAAAATATTCTTTAGGTAAATAAACATTAATGTTCAATGATCTTTTCCAGGTCGTTATTCTAAATTAAATGAAAGAAAATACATTTCTTTATGGCATCAATCGCAACTATTGAATTTTAGGCTCACTGAATACAAGCAATATTTAATCACTTGTATGGTATTCAAAAAGGCACAAAACTTTACAAGCACATGAAGTTATAGATCATATGAAAATTATTTAATATGTATTGTAATATGTATTGTATGTATTTTTCAACATAAAGGTTTTTTGGTTTTTATAAGTTGTATCTTTAGAATGTAGTTTATATATATATATATATATATATATATATATATATATATATATATATATATATATATATATATATATATATATATATATATATATATATATATCAATAAAAGAACTGTGAAGTCCAAAACCAAGAGAAATAGTCTGTTTGTATTTTACAGCGATTTTCGCTACCTCTCGTTGCCAAAGCTTTCCCCACAAAAAGATGTAGCCGTATCTACACCAACATAAGTGACATCTTACCTTTAAGAGGGCCGAACTTCATCTCTCTCTTCCTCTCTGATCAAGATTCAAGACATCTCTTAAAGTAGCGATAAATCCCTTCTCATAGCCAGAAATGAGAAGTAGGTTATGTTAGAAAACAACTAAACAACAGCGCAGAGTTTTCTAGCATAATAACAATATAAGTTTGAAATACATTTCTAGTCATGACCAAGAGATTTATCACTATTCATGGCCTATAGATAAATCACTAGTTATGATCTAGAGACACGTCACTAGTAATGACCTAGAAACATCACTAGTTATGACCTAGAGAAACATCCCCTAGTAATAACCTAGAGATAGATCACTAGTCATGGCCTAGAGATATATCATTAGTCATGGCCTAAAGATAATAATAATGACTTAGAGATACATCACTAGTAATGGCCAAGAGATACCTCCATAATTACAACATAGATATAAATCACTTGTAATGACATTGATATACATCGCTAGAGATATATCGTTAGTCATGGCGTACCGATACTAATGATGTCTTAGAAACACATCACTGGAAATGACCTAGAGATACATCACTAGTAATGACCTAGAGATATATCACTAGTCATGGCCAAGTGTTATATGTTTAGTCATGGCCCGGAGATAATAATAATGTCTTATAAATACATCACTAATAATGACATAGAGATATATCACTAGTCATGGCCTAGAGATACTAATAATGACTTAAGAGATACACCACTGGTGTTGATCTAGAAACACATCACTATTTATAACCTAGAGATACATCACTAGTAATGACCAACAGATTCTTCGCTAGTCATGACCTAGAGATATGTAATTAGTCATGGCCTAGAGATAATAATAATGTCTTATAAATACATCACTAGTAATGACATAGAGATATATCACTAGTCATGGCCTAGAGATACTAATAATGACTTAGAGATCCATCACTGGTATTGATCTAGAAACACATCACTAGTTATGACCTAGAGATACATTACTAGTAATGACCGACTGATAAATCGCTAGTCATGGCCTAGAGATATACCATTAGTCATGGCCTAGAGATACTAATAATGACTTAGAAATACATCATTAGTAATGACCTAGAGATACGTCACTTAGTAGTGATCGAGAAAAAAACATCACTAGTTTTCACCTAGAGATACATCACTGGTAATGACCTAGAGATACATCACTAGTCATGGCCTAGAGATATATTATTAGTTATGGCCTAGAGATATATCATTAGTCATTGCCTAGAGATACTAATAATGACTTAGAGATACAACACTAGTAATGGCCTAAATATAGATCACTAGTTATGGCCTAGAGATACATCACTGGAAATGATCTAGAAACACATCACTAGTTATGTCCTAGAGATACATCACTAATAATGACGACAGATACATCGCTAGTCATGGCCTAGAGATATATCATTAGTCATGGCCTAGAGATACTAATAATGACTTAGAAATACATTACAAGTAATGACCTAGAGATACGTCACTAGTAATGATCTAGAAAAACATCACTAGTTTTGACCTAGAGATATATCACTGGTAATGATCTAGAGATACATCACTAGTCATGGCCTAGAGATATATCATTAGTAATTGCCTAGATATACTAATAATGACTTAGAGATACAACACTAGCAATGGCCTAGAGATAGATCACTAATTATGTCCTAGAGATACATCACTGGTAATGATCTAGTGATACATCACTGGTCATGGCCTAGAGATATATCATTAGTCATGGCTTAGATATACTAATAATGGCTTAGAGATATGTCCACTAGTAATGACCTAGAGATACATCACTAGTTATGACCTAGAGATACATCACTGGTAATGAACAAGAAATACATCACTAGTCATGGCCTAGAGATATATCATTAGTCGTGGCCTAGAGAAACATTATTAGTAATGGCCTATATGTATAACAATATTAATGATCATGCTAGCAATTGTCATATCTACAGCAACATTTGAACATATTTTCTGCTGAGATGCAACTGGTGGCAGTTGTCCATCAGGGGCTAAGGATGATTATTTCTTGAACGACATTACAATATAAATATTGGTAAATACTTCTCTGGATGAGCAAGCTATCAGCAGTAATATCGGAAATTATAAGTAGTGTCATGGGCTAGGTTTTGATAACTACTGGGAACTTTTTTTCTTGCCAGAAGATACTGTTGTACTTTTATGACATTAGTTGGATAAAATGTTTGAATGTTTTAATCAAATAAATTCATGTGCCCCACTCAACTCAATAATAATCTCACATACAACATTGAAGAGGTGACAGTTCCTTCTCTTTATGTCCACAACTTGTTTGCTACAATACAGGGAACTAATATACCATACACTATCATGCAAACACATACAAGAATTAGCATATTTGACAATTAAAAGCACAATTGATGTATAATTACTGTTTACAACTATGATGGTATTTGCAATGTGTTTTTTAAATTTTTTATTGACATGCAGACTATGACTCATACTTTAACAGTATTTTAATCTCAAAGAAAGCATTACTGGTCAATCATTTTGTCTCACTGGAACACCAAATATAAAGTTACAGGGGAAAATAGAGAAAAATGTGAAAGGCAGGAAGACATACAATGTACATGACAATAATCATTTTTCTACATGACAATTTTTTGTACATGACAATAATCTTTCTACTGTGGGTTATGGGGAGACATGTATACAGAAATACAGTATACGTGACAAGAATCTATATTTATATGTGTCTTTCTACAGAGGCTTGTGGGGAACCTTGTATAAAACTGTGAAAAACCGCAGATTTAAAGTAAAATCTGTCATCTAAAAGGGAAATAAAAATAATTTGCTTGAAGTTTTTTGATCTGCTGTTTTTGTAAGCCTGGCATGGGGTGTAATAGTGGCTATAAAAATACAGTTTATCAGGTTTTATTTGTGGGTGAACTTATAACACATTTAATGCATATTTTCATTAATAATAGAAGCAGCTACAAGAGATGGGGCGACACATAAGTAAAATATAGTGTACAAACATTTTGTAGCGAGTTATATCCAGCAATTATAATTGCTTTTGCAAAAAGCGTCATCCACACTTATTAATGTATATAATACTGAAATGAACTTTCACATTGGTCATTTTGGACGAGTTTACAGAGATTTTGAAAATGAAATAATGAAACTATAATCAATTTGTTTCTTCATAATACCAGGATGCCAATTTCATAAATTCACAATTGTGCTTAACTTGCAAGAAAGAACATACTGGACTCGAAGCAAGATACAGGTAGATGACAAAAAGCACCACACAATTCACAACATAGATTTCTAATTGTTGTAAATCTGGCATCATAATGTGCTTTCGTAATCATATGAAATACTTGCAGCATCCACACAATTGGTGATTCTGTCGACATCAAGCAGTGTTCATATTTCAACAGCTCTATGCTACCCATTTACAATAGATGGCTATCATTCATGCTTACATCTGTGAAAACAGCAAATGAGCATTTGCATAGTTGATGAAAAGGAGTTTAAATATTTATAAATTGATGAGAAATTAAAATTAAAATTTAAATCAGTGCAGAAATAGTTTGAGTGTGTCACAACTGATAAGTACTTAAGAATTTCCATCTGCTGCTCATGTAGAATAGTCAGCTTCCGTTTGTTTCCAAGGTTACCTACTCGTCATATTTCAAGCTTAAATAACTTTCTTGTACTAGATCAAGAATGATTTCACAACAGTAATATTTACTGGCAAACAATTAATTGATGTTCAATCAGAATGAATAAAAACATATTGTTGAACATAGGTGTATCATGTACTCCTGATTGCCCCTAGTCTATTGTTTGACACAGCATAGAGAGATGAATACCAAATTTCTTCTGCAACAACCATGTTAATGGCAAGGAGGTGTCTGTTAAAAAACATAACTTGTTTAAAATACACAGCTTACATCAATTGTAGTCAAAAGATGACATAATTATGCAGTGGATGCTTCTAATGACAAAGTGCGAAAGAACATTCCTTGTAATAATTATGAAATTTTCTGAACAATTTTGAGATAAGCAAAAGTTTTATGACATTAAATTCTGTGTCAGATATAAGTGAAATATGAATTATTTGTCTATAGTAAAATGATTATATTTTCAACAGCAGCATATCCATTTTATGGACACAAAATCCTCTCAATTTTAAGACTGCCTTTTGGTACAAGGCAAAACTCCCAGAATCTCTATTTATGCTAATAATAAAGTCTTATTTGGGGGGGGTATCAATATTCTGAAGCTATCCCAGAAAATTGCAAAATGTATGTTTCACTCTATGTATTGAACAAATTTGTGTATCTATTCTAGAGTACAATACATACTAATGTATCAGTAATACTTTTTGAGGCAGAATACAGAGATTACGTAATCTTGACCTATATAATCAGTGTAGTATTTGGACTTGAATCATCGATGATCATATGTATTCTTTGCACTAAATTTCTGGGACATATACTTTCAGAAAATTCACTCATCCCACCTAATTTTTCATTTTTTTCAGAATTTCAGTCACATCTGACTTTTAAAGTAAAAATGACCTGCTCAAGTTCAATTTCCCAAAAAACATAAACACAGTAATACATACTATATCACTATCATCAAAACTAATCAGCCTGGAAAAACCACGCTATCGTTAAAATTAATCAGCCTAAAACACCAATTATATCACTAGCATTAAAATTATTCAGACTGGGAATACCCACTATATCATTATCAGGAAAACTAATCAGCTTGGCAACACCAACTATACCACTATCGTTAAAATTACTCAGACTTTCAACACCCAGTATATCACTCATTAAAATTAATCAAATTGGCAGCAACAAATAAAACACTATCATTAAATTTAATCAGACTGGCAGCACTAAATATATCAGTATCATTTAACTTAATCAGACTGGCATCACCCAGTATATCACTGTCATTAAAAATTAATCATACTGGTAACACCCATTACATCACTGTCATTAAAATAATTCAGACTGGCAACACCAAGTATATCACTATCATTAAAATTAATCAGACTGGCAATACCCATTATATCACTATCATTAAAATTAATCAGACTGGCAACACCCAGTATATCACTATCATTACAATTAATCAGACTGGCAACATCCAGTATATCACTATCATTAAAATTAATTAGACTGGCAACACCCATTATATCACTATCATTAAAATTAATCAGACTGGCAACACCAAGTATATCACTATCATTAAATTCAATCAGACTGGCAACAACTAGTATATCACTATCATTAAAATTAATCAGACTGGCAACATCCAGTATATCACTATCATTACAATTAATCAGACTGGCAACACCCATTATATCACTATCATTAAAATTGATCAGACTGGCAACACCCAGTATATCACTATCATTAAAATTAATAAGACTGGCAACACCAAGTATATCACTATCATTAAATTCAATCAGACTGGCAACAACTAGTATACCACTATCATTAAAACTAATCAGTTTCTTCATTTTAACTGTTGAGTGTTGAAAACCTCTTCCAACTTTCTTCAGCAACAAAGTGGCCATTGTGGTAGCCATATTATCCTTCACAGAAGAAAGATCAAAACAATCATATAAAAAATAAGTTTGTTAACACTCATTTAAACTGAACTATGGTGGCTAAATATTTCATCTTATACATTGTTAACTTAACTGAGTTCATGAACATATCAAGAACAGTTAATTTACTAAAAATTCTGATGAATAGGTCTTGAAATAATTCTGGAACGTGTTAAAAATAGTCAATGAACAAAATGGAGGCAGTCAAAATTTAATAATGATTTATGACATGATTATGATAATAATTGGAAACAAATTAGAAATAGTTTAAGCATACACAAGGTACAGCTCATATAACTAAAACATAATAAAATGTATTTTAATTTTCAATGCAGCATGATTCAATGACAGAGACTATTCATATCAGAACTTTACATTTTAACTGCAAGCACACTACCCATTCTAAATTGTATTTAAATTAGAATTAGGCAATTATTAAACCAGAGAATGTCTGAAAACATTTAAATACATATCCTCAAAACTTAAATAGTATTTTGACGAGATTAAAATATCACTATTGGTGCAATTTATCAATAAATGGAACAATGTAAACTTAAGGACACTCTGACTTAATTATATTCATATTTCAACCAGACAACAATGATGGAATGATCTAATTTTATTGAACTGGAAATTAACAATATTACCATGCGCACCATATTGGGAAACCAACGCTTACCAAGCCTGTTAAGTTGATATAGAGGAAGAAAGATATTTAGTTCTAATTCCAATTATCTATTGCAAATCAAATATTAATATTTTCACACAGACCTGGTGACCTACCAGTGAGAGCCTCGGTTTTAGATACGGGAGGTTGCGGGTTTGATCCACGGAGGAGTCACAAGAAGACGTATAAAAATGGTACTAACAGGTGTCTGGCTAGGTGTACAGTATTAAAAGGTTAGTGTTAGGACTGGTCAGCCTGATGTCAAGATAAAGTGACTGGGTGGGACATCATGCTATATGTTTGCAACATGATGCCCCAGTGCCAGACATCACTATAAACTGCTACACTGCAGACATAGTGATAGGACTTAACAATTGTTAAAGCTACATTAAATATCCATATTAAAAATCATTATACAGTTTATTGCAAATTATTTGGTTAGCTGCTCGAACAGTTGACACTAGAGTTTCCTCCGCCATGCCGTATTTTCTTAGCAAATCAAGGAGATGCCTGAATCATATGGCTATTGAGATATATTGGTTATCAACAAACGTCTATTTTAATCAATATTTTCTTCTCTTAGATATTTTACGATTTCAAATAAGAAATCATAACGTATTCTCTTTAAATCTAATGTAATGAAGCAATATTAGCATTTACAATATGGAGGTTAATCATACTGATCATATGATACATTGCAGAAATAGCAAAGGTTGTTCAAAATGAAGGTTGTTGATACGGATTGTCAATTTAAAATAAACACATTCTGCCAACTAATATTGTGCTCACTGCAGAACATTAAAAGAAATGGTTCTGATAACATGAGTTCAAAAATACTGTTTTCTTGTTTCAGTAATCAAATGAAAAGAATCAATACGAACTCAGAATATAAATGAAGCCATACCATGATTAGTAGAGAAAAGAAGATCTGGTAATGGCAACATTTTAAGGGAAACCTTACCATTAGCTTGTCATGGGAACTGACAGTAAACTATTTAAACCATTTATCATAAAACAATAATGATCAAAAACCCTTTTAAAATTACTGTAGGACTGTGGTTTTGATTGTGAACATAACAAGATATTATGTAAAAATAAGAACTGCATAGTCCTAAGTGATTGTTCTCTAAAGTTATTTTGTGCCAAAAAGAACTGGTCATAATATCAGATAAAAGAAATAAACAATCATGCTTTTATTAAAATTAAAATATTTTCTTTAATTTTCCATGAATTTTTCTAGAATACATGTTCACAAAAGATTCATAAAATGCACATGAACATTTCATGGTTCATGAACATTAATGGCTCAATTTTCAAGAATTTAAGTTCATGAACTATTCTGCAATATTAGTTTATCTTTTGCAAGTTGAAATGTTCGTGAATCATACAAGAGCAAATGTTCTAGAACAAGTGAAATCAGTTTTGGAAAAATCAGCCATGTAATGGTCATGAACTGTTCATGAAATGTTCATGTACGTTTCATGAAAGGTTCATGGACATGTTAAAGAACAATACAAGGATAATTAAAGAATTGTTCATGGAATTTTTACAGGTGAGTCCAAACTTTAGCCAAAATCAGATATTCTAAATTTGTAAGTCTGACATATATGCTAAGGATTCCATATTGTCTGGGATTCTTTTGATTTTTGATCCTTTCTTTTGATCCACCGATGTGCCGACATCTCCCAGAGGCCTGCTCTTCGGTCATATTTCCAGAGCAATGAAGCTGCTGAGAAGACAGAAAGTAGAATGAACATATCCGCGGAGAACCCTAAATCGCAGAGATGAAACTGACATACCACTTACTTCTATACATCATGGAACCAGAGATTGACTTTAACACCCTGTTTCAGGCTGGTGATTTTATGGTGGGATACTTTTATGTGGAGATGGAATGAGTTCTACAGAAATTCATGAGTACGTTTGTGAAGACGAGTGTTATCTATGCATCAGCAAGCATTACAGAGGTCAACTTTTTGTCATCAGAAAACCAGCATGAAACTCACAACAACCTAGATGACATTTCTACAAACCAGCTGAGCTGCTTCTTTTGGAGTGTGGGGTCCTTCTGTGGGAATATTACATCAAAGATACTAACCAAGTTTCCATTTAATGACCAGACCCTAAAGGCCTTTGGTTACCTGAATCTTTAGAGGAGATTGGAGGTTGCAATAAAATTCTTTCGGTAATGTGGAAGGTGAAGCTATATATAGATGAACTTAGTTCTCCAAATACCAAATTTCAAAGTCTTTCAAGAAAGTCTTCAGATAGGCCCAAGGAATTAAAGTTAAATTTTATTGCTCATATACACAAGCTACATATCAAGCCTATGATGTTTCAATAAATCTTCTGGGCAATACCTGAAGACAAGCAATGGGTAACTAAATTCTCATGATACCCATTTCTGACAATTTTCAAGACCATATTCCTCAAAAAAGCCAGAGGAAACAAGTGAAATCTTTTTGCACACTTGCACAAACCACATAATTAGCTAAAGAAGTTTAAATAAAACTATCGTACCAATTTAGTGGAAACCATGATTAGCCGTATTTTCAATACTTTTCTGAAAATTTGAGCAATAGGGTAAACATATAATCATACAGTACAATCATATATCCAGCATACAAGTTTCATTAAAACCATCCAAATGGTATATCAGAGAGGCTATAACAAGGTTTGTAAAGAAAATATTATCATACAAATTTTCTGAATAACAAAGGTAATGACAACATCCTTTTCCTGCACAAGTGCAGGTGTATTGCAGTTACATTTTTGATGCAGTTAAAAATGACCATATGTCCATAAATATTTAATACCGAAGAGATGGAAATTATTTTATATTACAGTCATGATACCATTCTGGTCTTATTTTAAAAGAGTTCATAAAATGCTTGTCTTAGCTCAGTATCCCAAAAATGGAGCTTTTTAGAACTTTGAAGTAAAAACAAAGATATCCATAAAAGATGCTCAAGGGTACATTCTCGTTGTGTATTTTATATTTATTGTTGTTTGTCTTCGAAACTGCGCTAGATCTTCCATGTTACACTCAACAAATGCATGCGAAATGATATATTCAGTTATTATTTGTGGCAATTTAGTAAGCTAAACATTACTGACTCCTACCAAATAGTTTCACATTAATTTTATCCGAGTAAAACATATATCTCTATCTGGAATTAATTACATAAGATGCATTCACATTGAAAAGTTCTATTTTCATTGCATTCTAGCCAATTCTAGCGAGTCTCAGCTCACGCTAAAAATTTACTAATTGTGAATCAATGGTCTGTAACTTTGACTTCACTGCATTGATTTCATCAGTGGTAGTCATCAATTCGTTGGATATTTTGATCTTGCAGAGGTCTGGGTTGTCATTTATAAATGTCTTCATACTTGAGAAAACTTGAAACAGCAAAGAACATTGATATAAAACTAAAAGATCATTTTATTACTAGTATTTCATTTATACTCATAGTCATATGCTATTTTCATTACCGTTAGTTTTAAAGCGTGTAAAATATTTACATTGAAATTTCAATCTGTACTAAATACAGAAGTGAATAACATTCGTTAGTTTCCATAGCTCACCATGAAAGTGATCTATTTATATTAAAGCAAACGATCATTCAGTAATAAGTTTTATTGCATATGGGGCACTACTGTCCAAATTTATCAATACCATATAACTGATAGGTTAAGATTGTCTTACACTAAGTGAAGATAGGACCATGATGTCATTTAGGTAACTTAAATGTGATCTAAATTCTAAATTTTCATATCTTGTATCACTATACCTGGTATATAGTGTCTGAGAAACAAATATAAAGGGAAAGGAAAAACTTTCCCTGCAAGAATGACAGTAGGATATTAAACATATATAATCATTAATCCGGGCAAACAGCATTCTGAGAAACATGGCTTGATGGTGTTGTTTTATGCAATCAGTTGACCAGTGAATAATGTCATCCATTCCCTACAAATATAACTCCCTTGTTTATTGCTGCAGTAAGACAGCTGAAAATTACAGAGTGTTTCAGACAATAATAGTGTTCAGTTTAGTACAATACAATACAATACAATACAATACAATACAATACAATACAATACAATACAATACAATACAATACAATACAATACAATACAATACAATACAATACAATACAATACAATACAATACAATACAATACAGTACATTACAGTACAACGTCGGACCGCACCAATAAATAAGTAAATCTGATTCAGACTTGCTTCTTGATGTAGTACATCAGGATAAATTGCCATTACATAGCTGAAGTGAAGGCCACGAGGGATTGCCACCACGGGAACTGGTCATTCCGTGCCCAAGTCGTTTTGTACCCAAGTCATTTCGTACCCAAGCAAGTCGATTAGTACAGAAAGCAATGGTCGTTTCGTACCCAATGTACTGGTTGTTTCGTACCCAAGGTCCTGGTCGCTTTGTACCCAATACTATAGTTTTCAAATGTTAAAATGCTCCAATTCCTTATTTCACACGTGTTTGATTATTTATTTGATTTTACTGTATTTATTAATACTTACACGAGGTCTCTGTTATTCAGTCATTAAAACAAAAATAATCAGTTAGAAAATTCATGCAACAGTTCTTATGGAGGCATACATTAGTATTAATTGCTCTTACTCTCCTTTGTCGGTTTCAATTTACATATGCTCCACTGTTTATTTTTTTTTTGTCGTCCAGAAAAATAAACATATCAAACAATGTAGGGGAGAATATTCTAAGTGTTGAAAGAGTACCAGAACGACGTTATCTCCTCCTCAAAATTACAGACAAATTTTCAGCAACATATACGGTCCAACAACTGACAGACAAGGCAAATTAACTGTGTTATTAGATGATGACTTTTAAATCTGAAAAAAACAACGCATAATGTAATTATATTTTCCACATGACTGTAATAAAACTCAGAAATGTACAATTCGGAATAATGTTGTTAGTGATTTGTTATTTAAACCTGTTTGAGCTAATCTTTCTGCTTTCAGATAAGTTTCCTTCATTCACTGGATTGTAATTTTTACTATTCTATTCAGGAAAATATATATGCCGTAGTAAATGGGATGGGGTATTATAAACGTTTCAATACTGGAAGATTTAAAACATGCATACATATCTTTGATTATTTAAATACTTAAATACATCATTTTTAAAGCAGAAAAGTATATATATATATATATATAATTTTGCTTGGCTCTGCTTTATACACACACACACACACACACACACACACACACACACATATATATATATATATATATATATATATATATATATAGATATATATATATATATATATATATATATATATATATAGCAGTGCCAAGCAAAACTCTCTCTCTCTCTCTCTCTCTCTCTCTCTGGCGATAATTTATGGACGTTATATTGAGGACGATAACAAAAATAAATCAGATTGTGCCAAACAACGAAAACAAATTTTCACTTTCCATGAAAAATTTTTAATATTTATACTTAGTTGGAAACAGTGAATGTCAATAATGCCACTAATTTGTTAGTGTTTTGAAATCGGTGAACATGTACAAAACTTTGCACAAGTATGCTAATGCGGTCGACAGTCCACCAAACAAAATGGCTTGATGATCGGTATATCACGTTCAACACCTTTAAAAGCTGGCGACAAAAATTAAAATTAACACCAGTATTGGTCCTTGGAGAACAGAATTTTAATCAAGCAACAATGTTTTATCTGCATTCAACCCCATCAACACCATTATTAAAAGATCTCATAATATCTAGTTGCTTTGAGAGGATTTGTATTTTTTTCAGTCACATTAGACTTTACTACATAATACCAAGAAATAGGTTATTGTTTGTTAATTTGACTGATAGAAAAAAGTCTGGACTTGTTCAGTTATTTAAGCCTGGCCAATGTTTTCTTTTTCTTTTTTTATGGCAACGGACATTTCGTTTTAGTACATATATACTATTATACAGTGAAAACAAAACAATTATTGTAATTATTTGTGTTAGTTTAGTTTATTGCCCGGAGGCATTGCTCGTGCAATTTTTAAGGTAGGAAAAGGATTAAGCCTAGAGAGGGAGCTGTAAATATGACAGTAATTTATTCCTGACCTTGTAAATTAATTGATGGGTACGAAACGACTAGCACCTTGGATACGAAACGACCAATTTCCACTGGGTACGAAACGACTTGGGTACGTCACGATCAAAAGCCGCCAATACTTATGAGAAAGGAATATTGAGAAGATGGATTGCCACTACTTAGTAGAAAGGAGTGCCGTGATGGATTGCCATTGCTTGGTGAGGAGAATATTGTGTGGATGGAAGGAAGAAGATAAATGAGAATAACAAAAATGGATTAAAGAATCTTGGAAAAGTTAGAAATTAGCTGACGCAATTAGAATAAAATAGCAGGGCTGGAACTAACGAGGGGTGCTGACTGGTGTATTTTCTTGTCTTATATTGTTACAGGTTATATCCCCCCTTTCCTTGATTCATGGACGGATACTCCTAATATTCTTTGTCACAAACCCATGTGGTCCGTACAAATGTCGCACATGCACGTATGCCCGCAAGCGACGTTAATTAAAAACGGGTGACTATAAACACCGGTAATATACTGAAACCGAAATACACCTACAATTGCATGTTCTCGGTGAATATATCTGTGTACAAACAGGAATTATGCTTTGTTTTTGTTTGAATAGTACTACAGAGCAAAGTAAAATATGATTCGAGCGATTCTGATACGGTTTATTTGCTTTTTTTCTCGGTGTTGCTTATTTCATGCAATGACATCACCAGGTTTTACGTGATTCGACAAAAATGATCAACTAATAATGGCAGGAATACATACACAAAATAAATTGAATAGAATCAAAAAATCTCTCTGACATAAGATTATATATGTACTTTAATTTTAGTGATACAATTTGTTAAAATTAAATAGCCATTAATTGAATTTTTGTTTAAAAGGTTTCCCAATTTTTGACAATAATGTAACTTACTTATATGCTACATTGTGTTAATGTATAAGTTGATTGTAAAGGTATTTTTGAGTTCATTTAATGTCCTAAGACACGAAAATAAATAAATTGGTTTTGAAGTTTAATGTTGAATTAATTATACCGAATGTTATATTCCGGAAAGAATATGATGCAGATAAGGGGTATTTTAATGAGAAAGGGTGTTTGAGGGAAAAAGTGTTGACTGCTTTGCGAATAATAAGTCTTTGTATAATAAATAATAAGTCTAAAGTCTGTCGTTAAGCATATTTGTTTTTGTTGATATATTGCAATACATCCAACCGATAACAATGATCTGCCTGATTCACATTAAAAATGCCACAACATTTTTATGATAAAATATCTACAGAAGTATTTTCAATGATCAGGTTTGGATCTTTTAGCAGTCTTTATCACAGCTCATACATTATTATTTTGGTTTGTATGTAATTGATTGAATAATAAAAAACAATATAAAATTTGACTCAAATTTATATGAATTATTTACTCTTTTTGTGATTGGATGTGTATGATAAACGTCGAATCAAACTTAAGTTGCAGACCGAAAGTGAAAAGTAGCAAAGTACCAAAATTATCAAAGAGAGTATTGAAAAAATATAATAAGTACAGGTAATTACCTACATAAGCTATCAGATTCCAATGAATGAATTTGAGCACACAGATGATTTAATTTAGCCATTAGTATTCAAGATTCTCAACGTCTTTAAATTCCGCCTTCAAGTCATGTTACCCAAGTTAAATAAGCATAACAGAAAACAATAAAAAACAATAAAATATAGCACATTATGACGAAATCTCTGGTTCACTTTTAGATTTTATTTTAATTGTCACAGTATGTACAAGTTTGTGCGTTGCTGCTCTGTCATTGTTACCCATGCTGACTTTTTTTGACTGAAATTGTTGGTGACAGTCTGCAAGTCCGAATTATCCAGTGCAGACTAGAGCATTATTGAGGTTTCTGAATTTTCCAGTTACTAATTCATGTGTCAGTTGTACTAATTCCGTGAGCGTTTTAGTCTTTCGGTCAACTGTCTGTTTAAGAACGTGGTTCATAGACTCACAATTATTAGTTTTCCACATAAGGTCTATCTGATCGATTTTTAACGGTTTGTTGACTTTTAGTTTGATATTAGTCTTTAGTTTGTCCTGAACAAATTCTTGCCAAAATGTTTCCAGAACTAACGATGAAGCCTGAGAGCTGTGAGACGAACCTGAACCAGAAGGTACTGGCTGCATATTTGAGAATGTAACGGCAGCATTCGCATTTTCTCCAATAGTAGCTGCTGCTGTTCATGCAAAAAAGGTGGATTTCCTTGTGCAAGTCTTTCTCTTCTTTGTTAAATGTAACCCAATGCTTCAGTGAGAAGCATATTCTTCACTACATCAACTTCCTCAGTGAAAAAGAACTGCAACTTACAGTTTGATGTCAATGCTGAAATCTCGTTCTCCTGGCTGTATACAGCTATTGCTCGTTTTTGTTCTTGGAGTCTCCCCAGCATACAAAACGTGGAATATCATTTTGTGAAAATATCCTTATATAAGCAGGTAGAGGATTACTGTCTGAATTCAACAACTGTTGGATTTTCTTCAGCCGCTCAGTAGCCTTGACTGAATGTCTGAAAGGCCCAACAATTGCACGTGCCGTCGAAATGGTATCAATAACAACTCTTGATGTCTTTAGGCTTTCGATACCGACGAGTTGCAAGGTGTAGATGTAGCATCCAAGATCTGTAAAATTAGCATCACGAGCAGCTTTTACCATACTAGACCCATTGTCTCGTACTAACACACCCCTAATGATACAATATCTTTGTCATACTGGGATACCGTTAGAACAGCTGTAAAAATTATAGCATACAAAACGGGTTTATACCATAAGTTTATGTGTCTGCCATGTCAGAGTTTTTAATCTGCCATGTAGGATATATACAAAACGTGCCGAGAAACTACTTGTTAGTTTAGTGTCTATGCTAGGTCAGATCATCAAATATGGTAATTTGTATTGATCACATAAGATCAAAATTTTAATCTCCTTAATTGATAAATCTAGGTTTTGGAAACCTTTGAAGATCGCACAGTGCAAGGCGTTTAAAATGTTAAAGAACACACTTATATTCATTTGTGTGGATCAAAACACTATGCTGATTGGAAAATATAGTTATTGTTTATATCATCGGAACGGAAACACCTTGGTTGCCTAAGTTTCGTCTTCAAAAATCTCAACCGAATGTTGAACTTCTCTAGATTATAAATTTGGGCGTACTGACACCATAAGTCATGGACAACAGCGCACCTGTGTATGTTTAGATTTGCGTTAGATGATTTGCAGTTTGACCTTACAAAGTGGTGTTGTTCCCAGTCAGATTGTTTACTTTCCACACATTTCATTTAATACTTTGTCGTTTAGAATCTGAATCCATTCAGTTCTTCAGACAAATTTACTCAATACCAAATAATTTGTAATCTAAATTCATAATTTCATTTGTTGGATTAAATCAGTTCATTATAGACTATATCATTTTATTTGAAACCACGTCATTGGAAACAGATTTAATCATTCCATTTTCCTCTTTAAATCATTTTATTTAATATCACGTCATTCATTTGGAATCTGAATTCATCATTTCATATATTGCTTTAAATCATGTGATGTTATGCTATGTAAATTTAGTTAATAAAACTTAATTTGGAATCGTAATTCGTTATTCATTTTGTTGTTTAAATCATCTTATTAAATGCAAGATCCTTCGAAATTTCATTTCATGATATCTTTTATTGAGTTAAGTAATTTCATTTTCGATACATCGTTTATTTAATACCACGTTGTTTGGAAGCAGATATCATCATCAATGTTTTGCTCTTTACATCATTTAATTTCAGTCTATGTCATTTCATTTAACACGAAGTCACTTTGGAATCTTAATTCATTATTTCATTCCATCCTTTTATTTCATGCTACATCTTTTCATTTAATACCACATCACTGGAAATCTAAATTCATCATTCGGTTTTATTCTTTAAATCATTTCATGTGTCACCACGTCATTTGTAATCTGGATTTATCGTTCCATTTGCTGAGATAGATCATTTGATATCATCCTACATCATTTTATGAATGAAATTTTGGCGGTGACGGCTGCCGTACATTTTAGAGATAATCCATTATGTGCATGTGGCGATTAGTTCAGATTCTAAATAATCTCCATGTGCAAACGACTACAAATAATTTATCAGACGGATCATTTTACTTTATATCGAACGCATTTAATTCTCTTGTTTCTGATGTACACTAAACACACGAAACGCTTTACATAATTACTGCTAATCATAATTTTATTTACAAAATACACGATTTCGCTAGTTTTTCATACTGAATTAATATTGATGCATGTACTCTTGTCCAACTTCTGCCACAATCATTGACGGTTCATTAATTTATTACTCTCTCTCTCTCTCTCTCTCTCTCTCTCTCTCTCTCTCTCTCTCTCTCTCTCTCTCTCTCTCTCTCATCTGTTAGTGTTTAGTTACATCTAGGTATATGAAAACAAAGTTATTTACTGTCGCTATCATGTAGAACCTTACATCTTGTGCAATAAGGTAGTACCCATGATACTTATTGTTGACTATAGGTGTTTAATTAAATGACAGGTTAATTGAACTTATTGAAGCTAAGCAATATATACATTTAAGGATTTAATACCGTTGATTTTATATAAAGAATAACGTATTGTTTTCTCTAATGGATCAGTCACGTGATAAGTTTGTTCGCATGAATAGAACTGAAACTAGCTGCCACTGCGACATATCAGTTTTTTAAATGTGTCCATGATGTTCTTATTGATTATATACTTTACGAGTTTCCTCAGTTTATTTTATAAAACACAAACGAATGGTAATTATTTCAGACAACATTTATAAAATTAATTTTACTGTATTGCTGTTAACAAATGCAGATATATAAATTTGAACTATTTGTGTGTTATCTGAATTGTTCTTGGCTAATAATGTCAGTTTGAAAAGCAGCAATTACCGTTTAATAGGAAGCACGTGTGTGTATTAAGGAGTTTAAGATCTCAATGATTTGATTTTGTTTAAACGTCAATTGAGTAGGATAAGACAAGCGCTAAAATTTCGCGTGTGCAGTGCGAGGAAAATAAGGAACATTTGTACAAGACATTTAGTTAATACATGTACATGTCGTGAACAGCTAAACAATTTCTGCATCTGCTACTTATTTCAAATAATACATTATTCCTAGATAATGCCAACTTAACGTTATTTTAGATCCACTAGTTTGTAAATAATTTGACAACCTTTGATAGAAGTTATGTTGTTATTTCTAGATGAACGGTGGATCCTAACACGACTATAACTAATAAAATAATACAATATATAAGCACTATCTGCAATTAACATATTGAATCGAATGAATGTATTACAGTTTATTAAAAATGGTTAAACATTGGTGATTCTTAAGTCATTTTCTTGGGAGAGAGTCATTGAAAATTTCGTTTATTAAGTTAAAAAAGCACATTGTTGGCGTCGTTTTTTGTCCTTTTGTTTATTTTGATAAACTACATATCCCTTTACAAACATTGTCTATGCACTACAGGAGTCTGAATCACCGGCGTTGCTCTTTCAAATGTTCTTAAACTGTTCATAACGAGGACCTCTTATTGCCTAAGCATCAATTCTTCTAACTCCTTGAATCAATTTATTACATAACCATGCAATTCCGGAGAGGTAAAGTCACAGTGTCCTAATTTGCCAGTAAAGACGTTAAATTAACCATACTATAATATTTTCATGGGATAATCTGAAAATGCTATAGAACCTGTAATGGTAATTATTGTCCATACGATTTGCGGCAGCAAAGAATGTGAACCATCCAAAGTTTAAATGTGTCCGTTCGCAAAAATAAAGCTTCCTACGAAAACTAAAATACAAGGTCAAATACGTCTAATAGAGACATCTCTAATTAGGTTAACTCATCTTTGACGTTTTTGTATCTGTGTTTGTTTACCGCTCTTACACTCAATATTTGTAGTCACAGTCTCTGCTGCTGTATTGCAGTGTAATTAAATTGTTGTTATATTAATAAAAGACTAGCTCGAAAGCGACAATATTCTAGTCCTTGGTTCAGTTACAAAAATAATTCATGTGCGTCAGGAGTCTCAGGTGGAATTTTCAGAAGGTGCAGTACAGTTATTTAAACCTGCTATAAAGGCTACAGAAGGAGTTACAGAGGCCACCAAAGATCTTCCTTCTACGTTGGAGCCCTTAACTCGATATTTGTTATCTCCAGTGGAAGTGGTATTGGTACATGTGCTAGAGGAAGGGGTTTTATTACTCCCAATGTCCGGATAAAGTCCTTGCCGACAAGGACAGACTTTACATGTTGATTGGCGGAAAACGAGCTAGTACTAATTACACAAAAATCATTACTCATTTTTGTCAGCGATTATTTACAGGTGGTATCATGGACATTAATGTTTATCGGTCTCTCATCGAAGAAGTGGTACTTTGTGCTATGGAACTGATGCTGGGATGACACTAAAGAAAGCAACAAGACAATGAATACAAACTTTCCAAAAGAGGAAAAGGTCTAAGACTGCCAGAAACTCCTCATGCATGGTACAGAAAAGGTTTAAGACTCCCCGGGACACTTCGTTAATCCTTACCATGTCTAATTTTGATTTATTCAATACGGCTATAAAACTAAATCTCAAATTTTCAGAAGTATGTTTATGCGTGATGAACTATAAAAACTACCAAACAATGTTGAAACCGGTATCGTTAATCTCGATGGAAGTTCTGTCCTTGTTACTCATTGGGTCGCATACGCGATTGATCCACGTGGAGTTGTTTAGTTTGATTCGCTTGCGTTGGCGCCACCAAAATAATTTTAAAAATATGTTGACAGACATCAAAGCATTCTAATCTGGTATTCAACATTACCAACACATACAATAACAGATCCGCCAATGTGTGGCCGAGAAGTAATTGCTGTACTCAACGCCATGTCAAGGTTCCTAATACCACCTCATAAAATCGTGCAAGAGTATACGACGTTGTCTAATATATTAAACAGGCATTACAATATAATGGAAGATATTTACGGAAGATCTGAGATCAAGGCGACTTTTCCAAATATGCAACCGTTGACCAGGTCAAGGATGAGTTCTCCAAGCCTTTTAGTCTCGCAAATTTTACCAAAATGAAGTCGTTATTTTTCAGGATAAACCAGGACGCTTAAAGACGATTAAAGACATATATTAATTTGCGAGTTCCAGATGTGACCGAAGATAACTTAGCCGTACTTACTAAAAAGGGCAAACTTAAAAATTCAAATGAATCAGTCGTAACATTCATGGGAGAGATAACTGGACGTATCAGAAGAATTGGGGGTACTATGTATGGCGATTTCATCATGAACAAAACATACAATTAAAAATGTGAGAGAACCAAAATTAGACGATGATGTGGAAACAAAAGGATATGTAGATAACAACAAAGCCACTATCACAGCCGAGATCCATGATCGTTTAATATCCACCGGTGGTACAATTACTGGCTCTCTCAACATGGCCAATAATACAATGGTTGGAATTAGAGAACTTTAATCAAACGTTGACGCTACAATAAAAATATCCTGATGATGAACTCGTTAATGACAATCAATGTTGGAATGACCACATTCAGATCTAAATATTTGGAAATCCAACGGCTATTGATTTTAAGCTTTCTGTAATCAAAAAGATAACTTACAGTGTATTATATACAGTAGCGTCTGGATAAGCATTATTGACACCAATCAATAAATCCATCATACATCGCGCAGAGGTTACCTGCATATACAGGTTCTCAATACTCGGGATACAAAATGTACAGTATCAACCACAATTTCACATCGTTATCTGGTTAACGGGTTTTCTGGATCCATATTATTGATATTCGAAATTTACAGTATGTAACAGAGTTTCACGTCGTTATCTAGATATTTGGTCTTTTGGTTCAATGTTATTGATATTTTAACAAAACGACTGGGAAATATGTGTTGGAACCCATATAAAAAAACTTAAACTTAGATGTGTTGTAGATCTCTTGAACTGTCGTTAAACTACCATCTACTTAAAGTGTTCCTATTATATACATAATGAATCAAACCCCAATCGATGTTCAACATTTCAGATACGAACCAATTTGTACGTGGCATAAACAACTGAAAAATATCATCGACGAGTATACAGTCAAGCAAATAATAATCCCGCAGACGTGTCGTTGTCACTGAGTCAATTGTACATTCGAAACCTGTTTTCATCGCTGAAACAGTAACGTTCACGATCACATTGTCAGCGTCGTATGTAATGGCACAGGTAATAGTAATTAGTATCTACGGTATAAACAAAGTTGCTGGTATTCTTAATATAATCGCGAAGAATATATACGCGTGCGCGGTTGATATATTACACGAGTATGCAATAAAGTTGCATACGGTGACGCTGGCATATTCCAATCCTCGTTATTATCATCAGGTCTTAACGATGGAATAATATCAGATTAAGAGTTCACAGAAATGACTAATATTTACCATGAGGTAATGTCACAGTCGTCGACTACGAAAAACAATAATAGAATCTTGGTTGAAACAATCGGGATTTATAATCCTTTTTTTCTAAAAACAGGGGTTCAAATAATGATGTCGCCATCGCAAGAATTACCATAACAGATCATCGCTAATATAACACCGTTCAAACCCACGATGATATTAGGAAGCTCAACGAATCCTGTATTTAGTTTTAGCTTTCCAACTGAAATTCCATCAAAAGAAATAGTACTAGCACAACTACGGGTATATATCAGCTGGCCAAGTATTAGATCAAAATCATTAGATGGGTTACAAGCAAATAATTCAATAGCATTTGCGTATAAAAATAAACCTGATGGAACCCCAGATTGGCAAGTTGTAAGTACAGGCAGTTATCAAATCGAAAAAATCAACAATGAAGTCCAGCGCAGAATCAAATTTATCATAGGAAAAAAAATCCAAATAAACTATGACTGTTCATGAATCAACATTATCAGCCGCTATATAAATATCAACTCCAGATTACGTCGTATCAGATCCGTATAAAATTGGCCAGAAGTACAACCACCAGCATCTGAAGCAATACCACTGCCTCAACTCTCCGATTACGACACAGATAAAAATATTTTTAAAGCTTCCAGAGTATCGACAAACTTCCCGAAGGTCTTACAAGAATCTTTCGTCAAACGATTAAAGATAATATATTGCTGCATCTGATAGCACACAGCTTCCTACGTTAGGAAGAACCATACAATATTGACAGTGATGGTAATGGGTTCATCGACGACAAATTTATTAAATCATTAAGTCTGAATAGCAACAATAAATCAACAGACTACGAAATTTATATTTCAGTATAACATCATATTACAACGACGATAAACAACAGATCAATTAAATGATACAACATCTAAATCAAATTGCATCAGACCTCGAGTTTGTCAATAAGATTCTCGAAGAAAAGTTAATACTCGACAAAGATATAAATATTGATTTTAGCCTTCCATACGATCACACGTAAACAAGTGTTTATAAAGAACAATAAAATAACCGAAAAACAGTTGTCGAAAATTGTAATTCCTGGATTTAACACCTACGAGCTAAAAAAAAAATCGGTCAAAGATATTACCGATGAATATTTTCCAGCGATATTAAAATCAGAGAGAAAAATAGCCCCTCCTACAAATATTCTCAAACATGACAATAATCCATACTGCGACTGTCTTCATATATCACCAGGTGTTTTGTATCACATGGACAATTACAGTCAACCATATATGTATGAAATTAATTGAAGTTATCAACTAGATCTTGAAAAAGCCACCATATTATGCCAGAAGGTACATCGGCCAGTCATACGTTTACCGTAAAACGTCGTGTGTCACTGTTTCAGCGTGCAGTGTATATTTTTGTATATATTTACAATGATGTATCTGTATTTTTCTCATAACTCTATGTACTTCGTTTACGAATAAAATCTTAAGGAGGAAGTAAAGATTAATGAATAAATTCGTTACCCTAAAATCAGCTGTTTTGGGGAAAAACATGTTAATGTGACCATCATTGTATAATAAGTAGATCCAACATGGTATTCAAAATGGCTTCCCTGTGACCTTATTAGATGGGTTATATTCCGTTTAGGATTATCTAGACCTTAAAGCAAACATTACATAGAATTGTATTACCTTTGCTCCAGGTACATTATGTACATAACAAACCGATTCTGAAGAATTATTGGTTTGCTTTTCTTCAGTTTCACTCGAAGTGTGATGGGATGTGGATTGGGTACACTGTTGAGGATGCTGTTTAGGTAAAATTAAAATTAATTTTTCTACTGGCATTAAGACAAAACGTATACTGTGATGTTGATAATCAACTTTTTCATCTAAGTCATCTTGAATACATTATAATGAATGCATTTACTCTCTTCAAACCCCGACTGAGTCATAGCAAAGACGAATAAATATGGTACTACAAGCTGCCTCGCTAAGCGCTCTGTATTAGGAGGTTAGTATTGGGACTGGTCGGCTTGGTGTCACGATAATGACTGGGTAGGATATGATGCTACCTGTCTGCGGCATGATGCCTCAGTGCTAGACATCACTATTAACTGCCACACTGGATACATCTTACCGACATTGATGAATTCATTTAAAGCTAATTTAAAAATCCAAATCAAACTCTCTCTCTCAAGAAAACACACACACACACACACACAAACACACACACTCTCTCTCTCTCTCTCTCTCTCTCTCTCTCTCTCTCTCTCTCTCTCTCTCTCTCTCTTTCCCTCTGCCCCCGACCGATCACTCTCTATCCGAGTTTAAGGTTAATCTCGTTTGCTGAATGATTTGGAGTTAACTTACTATGTTGTTTTAAAGTGGTATTTTAGACCGTGATCTAATTCAACTTTCCTAGCACACATACTACACTTCTCCACCCCCGTATAATGTGGTCATATAACGGCTGTATGTCTGAGTAATTAAATTTAGAGACAAATAGGTTAGTTCATTGAGTTTTTCAACAATCAGCTGATAACTCATCATACCATTTCCATATTTCTTCAAGATTCCAAAACAGACGTCAGGTCTTAGTTGTATGGTAAATAGTCTTGCCATAAAGTTTTCTCGTAAATAATACAGAATTTCAAGTTTTAATGGAAACTCGAAAACTAACGCATATTGACAAACTTTTGCATTTGTTTTAGATATGTATAAGTGACGCATAACTGGAAATATTTTCTTACATGTGTAGTAATTTCTTACACTAAATGTATTTATAATGTTATGTTATTTTGGTCAAGACCATTCCAAATTTTAATTCTCTGTTAGTCAAAATTTGGATCTTAATAGTATAAGATATTCCGATGAAATCCACATAATTAAATCCTTCGATATTAAAGGAATATGCTTCCAGGCTGTGGCGACTGAGATGTTTGAAAACTGTTGTCATTGCAGCCTGTAATCCCATAAGCCAGACATGCGGCTGAATGAGAAACACAATTGAAACTAAAAAATAATCACCTTTACCGCACGATGACAAAGGATTCAAAACATAATAAACCTCTCACATAGCACCTCAAAATGTTTTTCTAATCTTAAACAATAAGAATTTTAAAGCTGCGTCATACCAGGTTGAAAAAATACGATTTCCAAGATAATTATCTTCAATGTAAGAATGTATGTATTATTTTGGCTAAGGAATATTCGTAAAAAGTCCCTTCTGGTAAAAAGTTTCAACAGAAGTCTAATTATACCAATTCTTTTCAGGCAAACAATGCAAGACCATACTGTAATTTGAGATGGCATTGGCAGAGTGAGAAGCATAAACCTATGACACGATTACTATAATTGCTTTAATAACACTGTATATATTAATAAATGGCATGAACATATTACCCGAAAACATAATCATTATTTAATTGATACAGTAATTTTCTGCAATATGTTGTATCAGATCAACCAGTACCAAATGTTTGACTATTCTTTTTATGCAAGTAGAAAAATAAAATGTTCTAACTTTTTGCGCAATACCTACTTGCTACTATTATCTGTTTCAGAAACGCCACTCCAAGCTAAATAACTCTTCCTCCAAGTAGCATTGGCGGGCCTGATTTGAAATTAACATGACCCGAGTATTTCTCATTTGACTTGGACAGAGGTTACATGAAATTGTAACATGGATAGCGCAAAGAATTTTTGCAGTAAAAACCAGGTTTTACATAATTACGAGGGTGTAATTAGAGATATCATTGGTCTTCACTACTATCGCTTATGTACAGTAACCATTTTAATCAGAAAATAAATAAGGACAAAAGTTGTCTTGGTTTCATTTTCAACTAAAGAACTTGTTATATTTTACCATTAAATTTGAACTATTGATCATGTTAAAACTTGAAGTTTCAATTGGTCTTATGTGACCAGAATTGAGCCGACGTAATGTTAAACCGCCTGCCTAATCATCCACCCATCCAACTAAATACCTACCAATCTAATGTGACTGGACCAACAAGACATACAACAATGCAGAACAGTTTTTAATATCGTATCAACATATAAATTTACAATTACAAGAATAATGGTATTTTGATTATATGTTTTTTCGATCACTGATTAATACAATCAACAGGAAAAGTAATTAGCATTGTTCACTCCAGGAAGAAAGATTTTGCTGACTTGTGATTATTGGTTTTCAGTAGCCTTCGAGTGACAGCCAAATTACTCCTTAGCCCTCTGTATTAAACTGTTTCTGAAAAATATACAAATATTAAAGTATCTCTTTCTGAAAATATAATAATTTTGCAGTTAGTCTAGATCAGGAAGGCATGCACGTGTTCCACAAAGGAATGATAAAGCTCTCGTCCTCAAAATAAGCACATTCTAAAAAAAATACATATAAAACGACTATGTTGCTACACACACAAAACATTTGACGTTCATTTTTTGTCATGTATTTTAGTAAGAAAATCTGAAACAAAGCAATCACTGTTATGTGATATCATCGTCAAATTTATATTGTCATATTTCCTAATTGCTGCATAAACTGTCAAAGAATAAAGGAGTATACATTTGCAAAAAAATGTTCGTGTGGGAACATCCAATGTTTGAAAGCTGAAACGTGACATCACAAAATGTTTATACCTGAAATCATTCATGGGCATCTTTGAATGGGTGCTAGGTAAGTAAAAACTGTTCTTTGGGTAATATATCTGTTTTACGCATTTCAAAGTTTTCCGTCTATTCGTATGGGTAGAATTTGTTTCTTCATGTTGCTCACTATGCATCATGAACTTATAAACTATGGTTCATTATGTACAAGCATCGTGGCATAAATTGGAGATAACATGTTGTTCGTCATCCTCTGTGAAAATAATAGGTTTAAAATTTGGCAATTTTAAACCACTTTTACCACTATTGCTATTCTAACAATAGAGTTGAAAAATATCTGAATGCAATTATAATATTTGTAGAGAACTGGTCTGTAACTTATCGAAACTAAATACTTTTGAATCACAAGAAAAATAACAAAAAGACTAATTGATACTGAGGCATTCTAACGTACCTAGAGGCATATTATAGGTCGAGTTGTCGTAACTATAGAGACGTTTTCATGTTGACACATTCTATCAAATATAAGCTATTGTTTACGCACATAGAGGATCTCAAATTGGTAATGATATAATACTGAATTTACGGAACAAGACGAATAATGTACATGTCTTGCTAGTCATGGTGTGCAAATCCACTTAAAATTCTGTTTATCACAAAGTATGAATTTTATTGGAAATAGATTAGAAAGAAATAAGAATACTTGTCATTTGCTGCGCGTAATAATAGTCCAAGGAGATGCATTTCTATAACTATTAAAATTTAAAATTAGATTTCTTATTACAAATTTTAACCAAAGAGCAACCGTCCTTCTGAAAAAATAGAATATTAGTCCATACATCATTTTTTAACACAGAATGCCAAAGGTAAATTCTGTGTGATGCCACATTGTTCAACTCTGGATAGAGTAGATGATCCATGTTCACACTGAAAGAATGTCGTTTTCTTCATAAAGCATTCCAGTAGTTGGATAATCATGTGAAGGGATGATTGCTGAGTTCAGAACTACAAGATATATTTGTGACCGGATATTTGCATTTTTTGATTCGGAACATTTGACGACCAATACGCATTTTATTAAGCCTGTTTGAGGTGTTTTCCTGCGTAAAGATACTGTGGTTGTATACATTTGTGTCAATTTGAATACCGGTTTATGTCCACATTTTTGGGACTATAGAGATGAGTTTATTTACTTCTATAGAATATCATCCAAATCACGCGTGTATACAGGGCGGATTCCATGTTGCAGATATATTGCCCACCACCACGCCAGCTATATACTGACCAACTTCCAAAGTTTTTTTTTTGCTGTTCTTATTTTGGACTGTACGCTATTTTTCAGCGCGTGATCTGCTATAGATGGCGTAACGAACCCATGTGAGAAAATTGTCCATACTTAGACGTGACCATGACAGACTTGACCATTTTACCCCTTCAGTTTTGGACAATATATTATATAAATGGCTTCCATTATTTTGATAGTAATAGTAAAAACGAAAAGTTTCAGAATGCGATTTTTTGCCCAAACAGTATCACATAAGTTGATATGTTAACATGGTGCCATCTGAAAAATATTAAAAGTCACATGCCTAAATTAAGGAATGTGAGTATCTGATACACAAATAACTGTTTTTTTGGTTGGTCGCTTGGTTGGTTGAATTTTTACGGCTCACCAGCACAAAGGGGAAATGTAGCGCCATACAAAAGGTTACATCTTTTTTATGTACAAATGGTAAAAGGTTCTGTATCGGCCAGCAATACGAAACCAAATAGCTAAAGGTAAAACGATACAATTGGTAACGGTGATACAAAATAAAGTTTCCCAATCAACGTGGATTGCATATAATGTATGACAATGAAAACATATGAAAGGTAATGAAACCTAACTCTTTTTGGTGATAATGGCAAGTTTGAAATATAATTATTTCTAACATAATGTTAACTACCATCCTTGTAACTGTTAGAACCATAGCTGAAGACGAATACATGTTTTGCGTTCTTTTCTTTTTAATGCCCTCACAGGTTTATTGTAATATTTCTCATCACATGTTTCTTTCTCAACTTCGATTATTTCACACTCTTTTACATATATTATTAAATTAAGGTAAACATTTTCTTAACTACCATTATTTTACAGAACATATGACAAACCACTAATTGTGTCTATTTCAGCTTGTTTTGATGGCCTCTAGAAATATTTTGGTGCAATATTTAACATATATTCCTTAGCAGCGAATAAGTATTCATAATCCTTAATTTTGATTAAATATACCAATTCTCATTGTTCACTTTTTCTGGCATGTCCGTGTGTGAATTATGCCTATCTATAAGCAGAGGTTTATATTCCATACGGTCGAACCTCCATCTTTCAGTTTCAATTATAGTCCTCCCACATTTCGTATTCAACATGTCAATATTATCTTGATTCACATAAGCAATTTTACGACATCAGCTTGTTTATAACTCCTACTCAATGGTACAATTTTCAACCGCTCATTTTCCACTTGTTCAATATTAAGTTTAAACCATCAGTCTAGCCATATCTCTGATTGCTGAGTGGTTTAATGTCCATGCCTTAAACATCACTCGTTTGGTGGTTAATCTGTAATCTGAAATAATGTCAACTTATTCCCATTGAAGACTTTTGATATTATATATCCTTTTGCTCAGGACAAAGCAACGCAATAGCATATAAACAAATGAACCGACTGGCGAATATAGGGATACTCACTTAAAGAGAAAACAAAATCTGTGAGAGCAAGGTTCAAACTGCAAACAACATTTTGATCTGAAAAGCATCCACAATAGCATTTGCTTTATCGAACATCGTAGATTTTAATTTACGTCTGTATAATACCAATCGGTCGCATACATTCCCACACCTCTGCATAAATATAATCTGTTATTATTGTTCGAATTTATAGCGTAACCACTACCAATGATGTATTTCATCTTTTTTTGCATAAGATTTGCCCCTCCATAATTAAATGAAACAAAGACCAATATTTTATATTCTGTCTTCTACTATTTTTTTATCCGTAGTGTCATTATATTTGAATTATTTCTGATACGAATGAATGTAGATTTCATGGTTCAGGGAATTGACAAAAGAAATAAATCAATGATGAAAGTTCGGTTCATCAAACACTGTATGTTGTTGCTTTGTAAGTTAAAATACTTGCTGCAAACGAATAAGAACTGGTTTTCAGAAGGCGAAAGACATCAAAATCGTGCCGTGATATACAACTTCCATGGGTTCCCGCCAAAATTTCTTATTTACCTGCATTTTAAAGGTGTTTTCATAGCCGGTTCTATACACTGATCAGTGGGGATGTGAATACATCTCTTCCATGCTATAGCAGGGAATTCAAGTCTACTTGCATCTGAGGACACTCGAGACTGCTGGAATATCTGGACCGTCAAAATGATTGGAATTCATTCGCAAGATTCTACATTTTTTGACATAATGAGTGCACATTTAAGATTAGTAGGATTTTAATTCATTTTATTATGCGTGTACTTTGCTTTGCAGGTTTTAGTATATGGAAATAAGTTAGCTGTTAAATTTTATTAAAACTGTTTCACTTCGTTTCTGTTAACAATTCTACCACATATATTCCATTCCATCTATGTTTCATACAAGTTTGCATTTCTCATATTATGTATATATATATATATATATATATATATATATATATATATACATATATATATATATATATATATATATATATATATATATATATATATATATATATATATATATATATATATATATATATCGGTTTATATTTAAGTGATTGATCAGCTGCGTTAAGAATACCGTTAAGTATGTACTTACCACAACGTACACCAGCATCTTCCTCGTGACGGCAATTGTGAGAGAAAAATCCTCTATGTCTGCAACTATATATAGAGCTTTCATTTCCAAGACAGTTGACATCATCCAACAAAATGCTGAGTGACGATTGGAAGGCAAACGCATTACAACACACGGCAGTTGCTCCTCTAGTGCTATGTATGGAAATGAAATAAAGGGGAAATAATCAGACTGGTAGGTAAAACAGTTTAATCTGCATTTACTTTAACCATAAGAAGGTTACCAAATATATTTCCAAATATTTAATATAATCCGTCGTTATTTTGTGAACCACACAATTTATTCTCTTCCGAATTTCAGATACGTTTATGGATTGATTTGTAGGTACTTTTGTTGTAGAACAAGCTATTCTCAATATCAGAACATATCATATTTTCAGAAACATAATGCCCCTGTGTATTTTTTTTTTGTTTTTTTTTGTATTTTTGTATATGGCGAAACATAGAAAGTACTAAAACAGATCGCATGGCCGATATTTGATTTCGATGAAACATCTGTTAACTTATCATTATCGAGATATATTGCATTGCTTCAATATGAAAATCTTCATCAGCTATATGACAGTTGTGTAGATTAGCATATTTTATTGCATTCGCATTGAAAATATTGCTTGTGACTTAGATTGACACCTAAAGAATCAGAAATTGGGGGAAATCATAACTTGCAGACTGTTTCAACAATACGTTAATGGCTATGGTGAACTTTTCTAAGCAAAAGTGCAATAAACGCTCGAATAGAGAGACATATTTGGGAATTTCATCGACAGGAAACATTATTTTAAAAATTGAAAACATAGGTAGAAAATGATTAAAAACGGGCTATGTATTTTGATATAATATGCCCTATATCTGTGACATAATTACAGTACATTTTGAAACTAAGTAATTAATAATAACAATTATATCAATCATTGCTTTGAACCTATTGTGTTGTTATATTTCATCAGTTGACAAACGATGTTCTTTCGAAAGCCTCTACATTTCTAACCGTAAACCGTGTCACAGAACAACCTAGATGAAATCGTACATAAAATAACGAGGCACTAGATATGTTCCTTACATATGTCAGCAAATGAGAGTAGGGCAATCACTGTGGCAATTAAGCGCATATGTTCCCTTGGCAACATCACTCACGATTTCTGATTTAGGTCAGAGACAATGTTTTCCATTTTTTATATCAGAGACCTTTAATCCCAAATAGCTTACGTTCACCTGTTGAACCTTATATCTGCAGAAAAACAGGCTACCTTTCCATAAGAGCAGTATCTTCTAATGGACAGGGCCAACTCCAGTTTTGCTTGATATGCAGAGTATTTCTTTCCTCTAAATCGAGTTTTTTCTTTCCTACGCTTCATGGGAATTAATATCAATTTATATCATGATAGATACAGGGAAACAGAAAATAGTTTTTTATGTAGCAAATCCTTTTTTGTGACTGAATAGAAGTGTGTCCTGCAGTTAACTGAATATAACGATAAAACATTCTTTGTATCAGACGATCTAATCTTAAATTTTGTACATTTATTCTTCAAAGAAAGATATGTTTTGTTATTTTGAAACCGATTACCCTAAATTTGTTATTTTAAATTAAAATCTAACTATTACAGAATTATGATGCATCATCCAAACTCAAGGTTTTCATGAACTGAGAACCGTAATTCCATCAAGCGATGGCTGGAAAGGTTTTGCAAAAGTGACATTCAAGATTAGATCCCAATTATGTTGCTGATTTTGTTTTTCAAATTAGGCTTGAAATCTATAGATAATAGCCAGTTTATGCCATTGAAATCAGAAGTGAGCGTGTCGAAAATTCATGAATTACAATTTCCACTAATGATGACGTGGACTGTTTAAAACTTTGGTGTACTGAGATATTGTCAATATTAGGCTATATATAAACTCTTTTAGAAACGCAGTAATCATTAGTAATCTCGGGAGAAATACTCAAATACGAACAGCACAATGGAAGACTGATTGCAGTATTTCGCTAATGACTTATTGTTCTTTTAAGTTTCTGATGGACTTGTCTATGTACAAAGATATGCTAAAAATAACTGTCAAAGATGGGCTTAACAGTGTAATCGTTAGGGACCAAAATGTTGCACTCAGCTTGAATAATCATAAACATATTACACACCTCTCTTTAACACTGATTTAAAAATGTTCCTCAGTAATAACTGCGAAATGGTTGAATGTTAAAATTTTTTGGTCATACAAGACAATAGGCTTGTCATCTAATACCTATATCCCAGCATCCTACACACAACGGCAGCATCATTATCATCCCACGAGTCATGACATACTGTGCCCCATGATCCATTGTAGTACACTTCCACTCTTCCCTCAAAACGATTCTGGCCTCCAACCAGTCGAATTTCAGAATTATAATCTTAGAAAAAGAAAATAAAACACAGTGAAAACGTCGATTACTAAAAATAGAATAGTTAATAAAGAAATTACGTTATTATGTGTTAAAACAGATTTATACACAATATAAAGGTTGTAAATATACTGATGTTGCATTTGCAACAATATATTTAAGTTATACCTATACCAGACTTGCAGGAAGTTTAATAAATAACTCTAACCTTATGCCTTAATCGTGACTATGGAGTTGGAAATAAAACAAAAATAAAAAAATCTTGGCAAAACCAGACAGATGAACATTTGAAACATTGGAAATGTCTTTGTACTGTATTTAAACTTAAATCGCTCAGATACATTTGATTCAGTTTGTTCACTCAAAGCCCGGAAATGGCGGAAACCTCACTGTATATAAATATTAAATTACAATATATGTAGCATATAAACAGACACTTTAATGAACCGGAAAATCAGTTGCTTCAGCTAAACGTGATACTAATGTTTCATATCATCGTCTGTTTGACTGCCACGGTTATCATAAATAAATGTATCTACGAAGTCTCGATTCCATAAACTTGCCATGCCGTTTGAATGCAGTTTGTGTTTAGCATTTATATTCAATATGCAATTAGTATTTTTTTCTTTTCTAATCTTACACAAAATTGTTTCGTATATTTATCTTAGTTTTACATTCTAGACAGCTGTAGATGAGAGACATAGAGGATATATTCCTTAATAATAGATTAAATTTACATTTATGAATTACATGAAGTGTTTCTAACACTGTGTTTTTCTTAGGATTTATGATCGGCCAAATATCATTTTTCACAATGTGTTCCATATTATTCAAAGTTAGGATTGTCAAACACTAGCGATGTTTCATATGTACCATCTAGTGAAAGGAACTCTGTATTATTATCCAAAGTCCCGATGAAACCTCCAGCACGTGATAAAATTTTCATAAAGTTAATTTAGTGTCTTATAAGTAATATTGGGACTGAAGAAAATACAATGGTGACTCATTACTTGATGTAGCCCTCTATGTATTCGGAATATAAGTTGAGAATAAGTTATATATTTGAATTAATTGAACAGGCTGGCCAACTCGAAAGGAACATACTAATTGCTGAGAAATAGTTTCCATTGCATATAAATATCACACTGACTTCCTAATTATCGTTTGATGAATGAATATTAAGTAGGAGAATATCAATAAAATGGGCGAATAATTTAAAACGGACACAAAAATACCATCTCTTATAAAACGCAATGAAGCGATCAACCTGCAACCATACACAATATATAACGATGGATGCAAATATATCTTTAACATAACTAGGCACTCTTGGGCCGGAACTATAAACAAAAAGAGAGATCATAGTTAGTGTTATGGTTAGGGTTAGAATGTTATGTGGAAAAGAATAACGCTGAGTAATTTTATATTTTACTGACACACACAAGCTCTTGTAGTGAAAACGTTTATCAGAATGAGTCAGTTTTGGATATCAATTGCAACAAACAGAGAATCTACGAAAGAAAAATCATGGATGGAATAGCAGTGATCACGTATCAGGAAGCTCAAATCATTTACGTCAATAAAGAACAAACCAGTTCAAGAAAACTGATATCAATAGAACTCCAAAAATTATAATTGGTCAAATAGTAAGAAATAGTTATACAACAAACTTGAAAATATTTTAATATCATAGACAAGAACGGCTAAAATGTATGTAATTGTCAAAAGAAAAGGATATGATGAATCATTTGCAACTGAGAACTTGAATATAATTTTTCTATATGAAGTAAATGACGGATGAACAACACAGAAATATGATGATAAAAAACAAGAGGTTCTGAAAGACAGTGCCTGTTAAGAATGCGACAGATAGGAAACGAATCGCAATTACAATGGAATGAACTAAAATATGCAATTCATACAAGTTTGTGTTGATTATAAAACCAGTGAAAAAATAAACTACAATCCCAAAACAAGACATTTAGAGAACAACATAGTACCCATGACAAACGTTCTAAGGAGACTACTGTAGACATTACACAAGAATGTTAATAAACATCACTGAAGAAAACGAAATACACAACATTCACAAATGTGCCGTAGATTTCAAATACATCTCATAAACTCCGAAAAGCAAACGTATTGTAGAGGAGTACAAAATAAAAGGCGATGAATCAGCGGAATATTTCAAATTCACACATTGCCCAATAATAACGTATCTTTAACAATTAGCACTTTTAACACATATATACATCAGTCACCATGAACTACCACACAATAAGTCAAATTTCGCTTGTACAGTACTTTTATATCATCTCCATGAAGTATCAACCAATCTTCAAAACGGAATAATTAGTTTCATGTGACTTTAATTTCCACATATATCTGTGATCAAACTTAAACTGCTAAAACAACTTACACAATCAGCAGGGAATGTAGTTTACACATTCCAATCTGTAAATGTCAAGCTTAATTAAAGATCAAATCAAATTTGGTAGAGAAAGTAGAAATACAAGACATAAGAGAATATCTTCAAATAAGAATAGATTTCAGATTTAAAGGAAAATATTTAACATGTACTGCATTTTTTTCTTGTTCTGCACATTAAGTTAACATTATTCACTTGTTAAAGTGACCTCAATTAATAGAGCAAATGAATTTATGAAGTCATTCAGGATAATTCATAGCTTCACTTGAACATTTGGTAATTAGTATTAAATGACTTCTTTATCCAAGGTAGTAATCGATAAAGGTGTTTGGATAAAAGTGTCAAATTTTATATTATATGCATTTTAGATGCAATCACAACGTATCAATTAAACAGTCTGATTTTACTGAGAAAATGAATTTTTAGCTATGTTTATTTTACGGCCAGGTCAGCCAATTCCATCAAATTCTTTTAGGTGCAAAGGACGCATGGTAATTTAAACACACAAAAATGTCGAATATAAAATAAACTCACTCTCTTTTATTTTATACTAATGATTACGTTAGCTACTACGTTTTACTGTTCAGATAGTTCATCATATATAAGTAGAATCTAATTTCGATCCTATTACTCTGGTACAATCTTTGCTTATCTACCACAAGAAAAAATGCAACTAAGATAAAACAAATAGCATACAATGTTGCAGATACAGAGAAAATTTCATACAACCCTTATAAATAAACAATATTTTCCTAGCTCTGCTGATACTACTAATCTACCTAAACAAAATGAATAACTACCAGTATTTTGAAGCTTGTTTAAAACGTTTGATTAATGAACAAAATATTGTTGTCTTTTGGGGTTTACAGTTAATCGATGACCACTAGATGCAGAACCTCTCATGGTGCTGGCAGTAGCCATTGTGCCTGTTGATATTGTTATTCCCGATCTCTGACGGTAAGAACAAATGTTACATCATTTTTTTTAAATAAACCTTTTTCCCGTGAACGAAGAGTTGAATCGTTACAATTTCTCAAGTTTCTCTTCTTGCAAAGCTGTCAAATTGTAGAAATTTATAAATAGTTCCTAACTCAATTTTATCGCTGAACAATTTAATTTGTAAACTATTTTCAACAGTAATTTGTTTTTCTTTCTAAATTACCTAAAGTCTTTTTACTGTTATGGGATATTAAATGTTCGATTGCCAATTAGGAACCAGAATATTTGCGACGACAATAACACCGTCCTCTTCACTCACATCATATTTCACTTTATTTAGAAACGTAGTTCTTTGCAATCAGTTTCAATTTCTTCTTTTCTGTCGAACAATTCCTCCGTATTTGATTACATTATTTTACAAGCAATTTATTTCTAAACTGTGTCTTTGCATGACGAAGTACGAATATTGTATTTCCTTGTCTTGCATACATTGCCTTTCTTCAATAACAGGTTCAGTATCAAATTTTCTTCAGTTTTAGTAAAGGATATATTATGTGTTTCGTTGTTTGGGAATATGTACTTGATCGCGAAATCTCAGTGCCCAATCATATGATTTATTTATGGTCTCATTGTTTTTTCCACCTGCTCAGTTTTAAGTGTCAATCAAAATATAATGTGTTACTATTGAAAAAGTCGTCTGATAAATATGTTTATTTACAAAACGTTATGTAGTCTGTTAAAGACATTTTCCACCAGAAACATATAGTAGCTCTCTGTCATCATCGTTACACTTGTTTCATTTTAATTTGTGTCTACAAAGTAAGGCGTACTTGTGTTTGAAATTCATTTATTTAAAATAGCTTTTATTCTACTTTATAATGACTGTAGTAAACATCTGAGTTCAATTGAATGACATTTTGTTGCAGATGAACAATCAGTAGTTAATTAAAAATACCAAGTTGCTTTGGGTACAACTACTAAAGTTGTATGCTTAAGTGAATATTTCATCCATAAGCATGCTAATAATGGAGAGATATTACCAAAGTAACACTCTTCTTCAGATACCAATCCATAAAAAATTGTTGTCCTGTTTTCTCCACAGGGTAAGCATGAGGCTTGTCCAGTTGAGTTCTGATAGGTTCCGACTTCACAAGCTCTGCACTTAGCTGAACCTGATTGATTAGAGTAGGTTCCCTTTGGGCAAAGCATACAAATAGACTG
>JAEAOA010001847.1:847746-863687 GCA_016746295.1 Potamilus streckersoni
GTAAAACTTTTGTAAGTTATAAATCTGTCGTATCAAAGTGATGTGCTTTCTCTGCCGAATATTCTATTTATAGAAAACGATGTTTTCTCCATGTTTCGTTTTCTCTTTTTAAGATTATAATTCTACAATTCGACTGGTTGGTGGTGAGAACCGCTTTGAAGGAAGAGTGGAAGTATACTACAATGGTGTTTGGGGCACAGTATGTGATGACTCCTGGGATGATAATGATGCTGCCGTTGTGTGTAGGATGTTGGGATACAGGTATTAGATGAAATAAATATCTCATATTTTATTCTCCTTTCAGCATCTTTCCCTGTCTCAACTTGTATCGAGGAAATCTTTTTTAATCAGTGTCAAAAAGTGATGTACAATTCGTTTCTGATTAACAACGTTCAGTGCAGCTGTTTGGTCAACAACATTCACACTGTTAGGCTTATGATCGACAACTAAAGAAGTTTGGAAATTATTATTTCGTATATCTATATCTAATGATAAGTCAATCCCCGATCTTAGATCAAAGTGACAAATGAGGTCGCCTAGACATTGTAGTGAGATAAATACTATAATCACTCTTCAATCCTCTTGTTCAAATAGATTTGTTCGTGTGCGAATACCAATGAATATTACTTTCCAACAAATTATCATTTTAGAACCATATGATTGTAAACAGTTTGCTTCATCATTTAAAAAAGTTGTGTCACGATACATTTAATGCTAGCAATATATAATGAGTTTGGCTTTCAAGAAAATTTGAACAATTCAACTTCTTGCTCTACTCTCGCTTAAATAATTAAAAGCTTTTTCAATACGTATTAATCCTAAATATTTCTCAGATAAAATCTCACCTGTAATTGCTTTAGTTGAACAGAATTTAATCATGGCTGAAACCTCTGGAATAACAACAAAAGGTAAACAAACTCAGAAAAAACAAACACATTTGAATAAAAATATGACTAATTGATTTGGCATGAATTTTGAAGATACGATCATTATTGGAATAACATATGGCGCACTAACATGGGGTCGTGTAGAAATCTGCGCAATGACAACATTATAGTCAAAAATGAATTTTAAAAGTAAGGTCATTGCTTTGTCGAGTTTTGTTCATTGAAATAACGAACTCTCGTTTGATAATAGAGTGATACTTCGGTCAGTCAAGTTTAGTTATCAGTAAACAATTCTTAACTATGAACCAAATATATTTAATCTGGTTGTTGAGATGGAAGTCGGTCAAAGTAGGTGCAAATCGGATGAGAGTGGTCACTCCTTAAATAAAGGGATTGATACAATGTCTCACCATGCGTCAGATATTAATTCTGCTTGTTCGTGGTAAGCACAAGTATACTAGGCCTTGCAAATACTACCCTTCACCAGTGCATTTGCATAATTTCCGCGTATTTTAGGCTAAACGGCCACATATTAAATTTATGGTGGTTTGTAGTACTTGACGTTCGTCTCAGTACAGACCTTTCTTGGGATATGTATCGCATGATAATACCATGTATGCACCTTTCATACATGGCGAAACAGTTAGCTGTGGTGGGAGAGAAAGTGCAAATTTACACACATAGAAGATATAGATAACTTCAATATTCCCAGAGATACTAGCTCAGTTGCCAAATGCCTCATGACTAAATCACTTGAGGCAGAAATATTAACGAGGATATCATAAATGATTTGAGGTGAATCTGTACATTGCCCTTCAGGATAGTTTTGTAAACACATTGATTTGAGAATGTTTAAGGTCCTATGCCAATCTCTGACCTTTTGAGACAGTCAGTATGAACGCCTAAAGATCGTCAAGCCATACAATGGACAGACTCCCTCCTAGTTTACTAACTTTGAACATTTGCTTTTCCAGTTCAGTTTTCCCTGTCTTTGAAATAAACTCACACTCTGGCATCCCGGTAGGAGGAAAACTTTAATATATTTGCAACGAAATGTGAGGGACCCTTTCACTACTACCCGTGGCTCTTTCACAATCCTGTATAAAGACCATATGGCGCACTAAGCGACCGTCCCCAGTGTTAAGGTGTCCCAGTGCTACAATCATACACATGGATTCGTAAGAATGACTGTTCTACTGAAGAATATATGCACCCCGCTTTAAAATAGTATTATATATTTTGCACAACAGAAATGTATCTGGACTTCACTCCAGACATGTCCTAGTTCCAAATGCAATGGCATGTTCTGGTCAGTCACAGAGCAAATAACAAATCTCTCTTAGACAACTCATTTGTACACATAAGTTTAAGAAGAGTTTAAAATGTCACTGTATGGGGAATTCGCAGAGACCCTAGACAATACATTAATATTTCCATTCACGACTCTTGCATGAATTTCACGAGGTTTACAGAGAAAACGAATACAGGTTCAAGGCCCACTCGTATGGTCTCAGCTAGAGTGTCTGGGTTATCATGGAAATCTCAGTCATAATAAAAATGATCTTATGAACCAACGTTTCATCGGTCACATCGACCTACCTGTACGGCATCCAAATATGGACTAGTGACTAATCGTTTATATGAAAACATAAACATAATTTACTGGATTTAGCGTCACTTTGAATGCCATGTCTTTGAAGAGAAATCTAATTTTATTTCATTCAAGCAATTATATGCACGTAGGCAGGGAGTTAAACAACGTCTTGAGCTAAGTTTTGTGCCTTCAGCTGTATTGGGAATGTCGTTCATGTCTTAGAAGGACCTATATTAGGTCAGAAATATAAATTGCTTCTTGGATCTATTCTGTGTGGACATGAATCTTCTGAATTAAAGTATTCATTTGAAGAGAAGCTGTAGATATCTTTGTACAGCTGCTGGCCAAAAGTTTGCCTTCTGGACCAGTGAAATTCCGCTGCAGAATCTGCTATACCTCTCCGATGAAACAGCTGCAATATGCAAAGGGCTTTCTGATCTCTCACACAACCCAACTGCCTTGAACTATATTAGATGGCAAAGAAGATAAGCCCTGGGGATTATGATCTTTTGTTTCTGTCTGATTTTATCAGTTCGTGACATCATGTTGAAGATCATATTCACGTATACCGGACCCAATGGCATCTCAATATCTTAGCTAATACTGTCTCGTCGGAATCAAATGATACGTTGGGAATGATCCATTGACTCTTTTTATTTCAGATGAATTCGCATCCAGTGAGATAGTTATATTGTGGTGTTGCTTGCAATGGTTTGGATCGCAAAACTCCCGAAACCTTCGTCTCATTAAATCCTGATCCCCACTTAATTGGAGTACTTAATACTCGTGGTGTCCTTTCTCGTATAGGACAAAATGGATCAATGTCTTCAAGAATGTAGCGATTAAGATTAATAGGCACAGGCTGACTTCTTCTCCTATGCCGAGGAACTACATTGAACATGCAAACCTTCCCCATATCAAACAGGCTCTCAGAAAGAAAAGCTTCTCACAATATGTGGTGGACAGAATTACTCAGGCAAGAATCAGTCAGATGTACGCCTTATTGATTGATCCAGACAACGCACTTTCGCCCCAATGGTGCTGTCAATCTGATGCTGAGTTCTGCTTTTACAAAGAACAGAATCCCGCTCATATGAAATCAATCCTTAATCTTGTGATAGCTTTCAGTTTTTGTCCTTTATCGAAAATCACATCTACAACCGAACGTCATGGGATTAAAGTAGCAACTGAAGCGGACTAAACCATGAAGAGACACGTCGCATACTCAAAGAAAGAATAAAAGCTAATTCCAGTCAGGCTCCTTCGTACTGGGTACGTTTAATAATATATTGACGTCCTGCACGAAACCTAAGAAAAACTAGATAAATTTGCTATCTCGTTGCGCAAATCAGTTCTCGAGCTTTGGCTAGTGGAATCCAGCATATCATCTGAGTTTCTAATTTCCCATCTAATAACTATTACGCGATTGCGATATAGGTGACAGACAACGCCAAAAAATGGTTTAATTGTACGTGATTCAACATGTAGCAGCAGAACAGACTCCTTTCCCATATCGAGCAATTGTTTTTTTGTGACACTTTGGTTGCAAAAACAAGTTAAGGGGCGTGATAAGCGTATTTGATAGGATGGAAAGGCTGGATTTGCAAGGCAATTAAGGTACATACATGTGTCGTATCTTCCTGAGTGTATGATCCCAACAGTCAGTTGAGTCGAAAAATTCGTTTCTAAGTCAAAGAGGGATTACTTTCTTGTTCCTATTACAAAGAAGGAATTGATATATTTGAAAACATTATTTCATAGCCGTCGCAGTGTTAAAATTCACATTAAATTATTTTATCTACCACTCTGATTATTTCCCTTTATTTCCCTTGCATGCATAGCACTGGAGGAGCGAAGGCAATGTGTTGTAATGCGTTTGACTTCAATTCATCACTTAGCATGATCTTGGATGATGTCAGATGTCTAGGAAATGAAAGTTCGATACACAGTTGCAGCCATAACGGATGGTTCTGTCACAATTGTGACCACTTGGAACACGCTGGGGTGCGTTGTGGTAGGTATATATTTTATCGGTATTCATAACTATACTACAAATAAACCAACTACATTCATGTTAATATAGAAACAGTAGATCCTTATTTTAAATTTTTTACATCTAACGTGAACCTCGTATGCACACAAACGACCTTTTTTCACACTACATTTTTACACTGGAGCCAGAGTGCCCACAGTGATCCGGTACAAAGGTTTGCTTATTATGCTAAAACATCAAGAGTCACAAAGCTGAAGACAAATAATATGTGATAGCCTATGGATCAGACGAATCAAAACCCTAAACATTGTGCGATTGTCCTATGATCTGTGTGCTTTTTAGACTGGGCAATGTGGCAGAGTGACAGGAATTATAAGACCTATATAATACAATATGTGTAATTTAGACCTGAGGTAAGTTTGGCCTGATCTTAGAAAAGATTATGTGTACTCTAGGCCCGACTTAGGAAGAAATATATATTAGGAACAAGATTAAAGTTCTCTATTATTCCAAAGTCTTTATTGAGGCATTCCAAAGACCTTGAACGTCTGACTTGGTTAAATATGCACGTCACTTATATGCAATTCATTTTCAAGGTAGCAATTCAGTTTATGTCCGATAATATTTTCTTTAAAATCTTTAAAAAGCATCTAAAACGATTTTATGTTCTCATCAAGATTACATATGTAACTTCTAAAAATCAAATATTAAAATACATTCATTTATACTACGATAAAACAAAACTTAATTCTGAACTTTTTGCCAAAAAGATTAAAAGTGCAAATTATTTATAAAAATAGGAATACATTGAAACTGTTTTCGTCAGATTCGGAAACAGCTTCATCATTCACTTTAACAGGGCTGTAACGCTATATTTCATTGACCCGTTTGTCATTCATTTGAATTAACCTATCATATGACCGGAACACGAGCTAATTAAAACGTCACTGTGCATAGTTATATGTAAACTTTTTTGCAAAAAACTGTTAGAAAGCTACTTTTCGAAAACAATAATCTCTTAACTTGAATATGATTGATTGATCTATTATTTAAAGTCTATACGTTCACTAAACAGATTATAAGCTACATTCTACGCTTGTTTGCACACTAATTACGTGCTGGTTTACTTCGTGTTTTCTTTGCCATTAATGTAGTTTTTCTTTGACCCAAATATGACAATTCACTGAGTCAGTGCTCTCACTCGCGACCATTTCGAATGTTCATTGTGTATCCTGAACACGTTCCGATGTAAAAGTTTATATTGAATGAATATGGCGTCACTAGAATAGACTGTGATTAAGGCTTGTGCGTTACAATGGAAATATTGAAACGCATTTAAATTTTTACACTTGATTCTAGGAAATGTGTTTGCGAAAAACGACATATTCATATATAAATTTATTTTGCATATGGCATTGCTGGCGTCAACTATGATGGCCATATCTGCCAAAGTTGTTCAGCTGGTCAGTATCGAAACTTCACTGATCAACTTTCCTGCTTTCCTTGTCCAGTGGGACAATATCAAAACAAAACCGGCCAGCATGACTGTGATCATTGTCCCGTGGGTACATACCAAATCAAAACTGGTCAAATAACTTGTTAAGATTGCCCTATTGGGACTTATCAGAATGCCACAGAGCAGTCTATTTGTATGCTTTGCCCAAAGGGAACCTACTCTAATCAATCAGGTGCAGCTGAGTGCAGATTTTGTGAAGTCGGAACCTCTCAGAATTCAAGTGGACAAGCCTCATGCATACCATGTAGAGAAAACAGGACAACAATTTTATATGGATTGGTATCTGAAGAAGAGTGTAACATTGGTAACGTAACTCCTTTATTAATCTACTTATAATGAAACATGTGTAAACAAAGTCAACTTGAATAGAGTGTTGCTGACAAAGTATGTATTATTACTTACAAATTGAGTATTCTCTAATGGTACATCTTCCCGTATTGATTTTAAAGTAGTTTGCAAGGTGTGTTAAATAAATTAAATGTGAATAAGTCATTACAAAGATGACAAGTGACCACATATTGGTACAATTCGAAAGGTTTCTCTCTCAGACCATTTTAACTGATTACGAATATAGATACCCAAAATTTGCCTTTCAGCTATTCCTACGGTACATTCTATTCATATTGAAATTTACAAACAACTGTGGCAACAATAAACGAAGAATAAATAATCTAAGGATTGGACACTTTGAAATTTCATCAGAAAATTTAACTGATTTTGGAACAAAGATATTGAAAATGTACGCCTTGTTACTGCATGGAACAGGAAAGTAGAAAAGTCCGTTGAATAATGTACAGACAGAAATTGTTTTGAGGGAGTTTGCGGAAGTACGAGTGCATAATCGAGTGAGTCTATCTCACACATACCATTCCATCACTTGCAAATTCTAATGCACTTTCAATATCTTCATCAGCATTAAAATAACTATCAAATTAAAGTTTCATATCAGCTGTTAGGTAAATGGAGAAAGGTCTGAATATGTGTTATATATATATATATATATATATATATATATATATATATATATATATATATATATATATATATATATATTAGAAAAAGTTTGAAAAATAATTAAAGTATGAGGAACTTATTTAAATGAGCTGATGAAGGCCTTTGCTTAGAAACAAAAAAATGAATTTTATTTAAATTGAAATGACTGATTGAAGTTAAATCAATTTTAAGAACATTTACAATTTTTAGCTTGACTTTTTATAGTCTTGGAAACACTGAATATTTGGTTCCCATCCCCATATCCAACAGAAAAGAACGATATTAGAGTTGTTTGATAATGTTCTTACCCGTTTGGTACACTGGATGAATCACTCAGTTATTGTAAGACATATCGATATGCATAACATTTTGTAGTAGCTATACATCTGTCCTTTCCAAGTGATGTACTTTCTCTACCGATTAGTATATTTGTAGACCTCAAAATGTTTATTGTGATACATTTTATCTTTTTGAAGATTATAATTCTTCAATTCGACTGGTTGGTGGACAGACCCACTTCGAAGGAAGAGTCGAAGTGTATTACAATGGATTATGGGGCAAAGTATGTGATGACTCGTGGGATGATAATGATGCTGCCGTTGTGTGTAGGATGCTGGGATATAGGTATTAGATGACAAGCCTGTCTCGCAGCACCTGCTCTTTTCAGTATTCAACTCTGTCTATTCTACTATTGAGGAAATCATGTTAAATTAATGTTAAGGAGAGTTGTGTAATACGTTTCTAATTAACAATGTTCTGTACAGCCGTTTGGTCAAAACATTGTACACTGTTAGTCCTATCCTAGACTGCAAAAATTGTTTGAAACATTTGCTTGGCTATAGCTTTTTCTATTAATAAGAAAAACTCCAACCTTGCAGAAAACTAACTTAAACAGACCACTTGTACATGACATTAGAGAAATAATGCAATCGCTCTTCGGTCCTGCTCTTTTAAATAAATTTTGGACTCCCATGATTGCCAATGATTACTGCTTTTCCCAAAAATAACATATTTTTATTATTATTATTGACAACATCACAGGACCCTATGCAGTCCACATGATCATAGACACAAGATGTGATTCGTGACGTTGTGACAGGTTCTTTTCTGTTTTCTACAGCATAACTTTGTTTTGAATCTCTAGATTAAAATCCTCTTTTGAATTTGGCAGCATAAAAGGGGTCTAATCTTAAATGGTTTTTAAAACTAAGCATTCCCAATCATCATTTAATGGAGTTATGGATCATAGATCATCGTCTTGAGTTTGGATACTGCACCATATCTCCTTTTTTTAATTGGATTTTAATATAACTATAAATGGTGTTTAACAGACTTAGGATGATACATAACAAAATGACAAAATGATAATCTACATAATTTGGGATCAAAGAGTCAAATGCAATGAATACGGTTTTAGGCTTATTTTCTATTTACTGCTAGACTCAGTTACATGCTCTCAAAAGTGAGGATTACTACATGCAAAACAATATTCTGTCACCAAACTTTAACATTAGACCTGTTTACCGTATAATTTTGCTGTGGTCATGGTACTGCTTGTATCATGAGAGATTTATTGCATTCAGCATATGATAAGTGTAATTGTTTCAAGAAAAGTATAAATACTCGCTTTCTTGCTATACTCTCATATAAATGCATGACAGCTCATTGAATCAGCATTGTTCGTATATTTATAATTCTAAAACATTCATTTGTAATTGCTTTTTGTTTATATTGAACATATCTTAATCATGCCTGAAACCAATAGAGTGTCAAAGAACAAGTTCAGAAACATGAAAATGAGATTTCCTAGATTTTGACGGAATATGTCCAATGACATCATTACTAGAATATCAAGAGTCAAATCAAAATCTGCAAAATGACAACGCCAAGGTTGAATATGAAATACCAAAGATGCGGTCAATGTCTTATTGAGTTTCCCTTGATGAACAATGAAGTTTGTCCAGCTAATATTCAGATTCGTCGTTCAATCAAATTTCGTTTTTAGCATAACAAATATTCTATAAAGCAATTTTACAATCCATCTGCTTGGTAAGATAAGAGGGAAGTCGGACAATGTAGGTGTAAGTCAGATGAGATTGGCCTCCCAGCATGATCAAGGGATTGGTACCACATCGCACCAATCGTCAGTTATTAATTAATTCTCCTTGCTCGAGGTCAGCACACGTGTGTTTCAGGCCTTGTAAATACTACACCTCTGGTGCCTATTCACCAGATCAAGCAATTACATGTATTATATTCTAATTACCATCATTTTAATTTCCTATTTGTTTTTCGATAAAATGGAAAGGTCCTCTGAGAACCAGACCTTTGTCAACCATTTACCTAGTGCAATATAATTTATTTCTTAAATAGCATGTATGTACGTTTGTCATTATTATCTCAATGTATTATCTTTACCACCTAAAATATCAGGGACCGTCAATGTGAAACAATTACAGATACTTTCAGTATTACAATCGAAGTTTGCTCAGTTGCCAATTCCGTCATGACCAAATCACATGAACGGATACATTATTCTTTTTTAAAAAGTCCATTAATTTCTATCAGCACGGGCCTGCCACATATTTAAAGGGCAGTCGACGAATTCAGTAGCTAGTAGTAAGCATACAGGTACTGGACAGACAAAGAGGCTACTATTGAATTAGTATAGTGACCGACTAGGCCAGTCGTGAATAACATATCACCCTTTCAGGTCATAATTTACTCCATAGCTTATACCAGACTTTGGTATAGGAAGTCAGCTAAACCCAGACAGTTTCGATTACGGACACAGCACCGTCTCAACATTTACTTTTAGCCATCAGGATTAGGCATCATGATGTTTCCTTTACTCCAGGTACAAGACAACCACGATAACTGACAACTCCAGCCGCTGTTCCATTTAGGGAGACCAGAGTAATTCTCACTGTATTTAGTGTAATCACTTTCCACAGTATCCAGCATCGGTCCGCAATATTCACTACATGCCCTCGAAATCGTCAAATACCTGAAACGATTTGGTCATTAACAAATCATGATCCTGTTCAAAACACATTGGCTTGCGATTATTATAAATCCGATACCCATCTCAGACCTTTTAAGAAAATTAGTATGAACTCGTAGAGATCAGCAAGCCACAGAAAGGACAGACTCTTATCCTCGTTGACTATTCTTAGACAACTGCTCCAAATCAGTTTCCGCTATCTTTACAGGTCGGTATTTTGTCACTCCTATCTGCCAAAGTTGAAGATACCCAACATGGACACCTGCTCTAGATCAGTTTCTGCTATCTTTACAGGTCGTTAATTTATCACTCCCATATTACTAGATTGAAGATACCCATCACATGCGCATTTTGATTCCAGGATTTGATAATATTTAAGGAAGACTCTACCTTCTACGTGCATCTTGAAGACGTTTTCCTGCTTCTGTTCTCATAGATACCGGTATGTATCTCCATTATTGCCTCGTCAATCGCTTCTTCCAATAGTCCACCGAAATCTTTTCCAAGAAAGAACAGCTTAAATATTATTTTTCTATCATTCTGAACCGCTTAGAAATGAGAAGGTCAATAACTTTCATATTTGGAACATTTACCAATATCAAACATTAGCACGGTTTTCTACAAGATACAAACGGAAGTATTGCAAACCGAAGTCCCAAGTTTTTATAGATACACGCTGAGTCTGCAAATGCGTAAATTTCCCATGTGTAGATGCACACCGGATTCATTTTGTCAAATCAAAACAACTGGTTTACAATGTCGTCTTTATGCGCTTTATAGTTTTCTTTATCTAGTTTGCTATTTTCAGCAATCTAAGTATGGCCTAGATATCTGTACTGAGAACTCCACTAAAATAGATACCTTAAAGGTGGTGCCACGCCTGCCTCGTTTACTGAGCAAAACATCTAAACAAGCATTCCTCAGTTCTATAACTGTTCTCAGCTGGCGAAAAGAGTTGCAATTATTCCATGTCTGTACTGATAAAATACCGTTATGAGGTCATCCACAAATCGCTGCCAATATATTCCAACACACTATGGTATCATCACATCACATCGATTTCAGGAAACTGATAATGTCACCCAGAGGTTAGAAAAAGAAAACTGAACTATCATAAGGAGTAGACATGATAGAGGCATAGCACTCCTTTCCGAAAAGCAAACAGAGAAGGAGAAAGGAACTGCCTACGACACACCAGGGACACAAACACTATTCTATGCCCTTTCCCTTTGTGATGCCACTGTTTTAGAGGGACCTCATTGACAAGAGGAGGATAGGTTACAAACAGGTTTCTCTCCCTGACAGGAAACATTCAAGAAATATCGTCTCCGGAATGCTGAGAGGAAGACTTCAATTTCTTTCCAACGAAATGAGAGACACTATACCACGACAACCCGTGGGTCTTACCAGGCATCTCGGAAGACGACACGTCACACTAAGCTACCTTCTTCATTGTAAAGGTCTCATAGTGCAGAAATCATATCCATCGATTCTTACAAAATAAATGTTCTTCCGCAGATGATACACAACAGGCTTTCAAATAGTATTATATATGTTTCACAACACACTGTACCGAGCGTTACTTCACATACTGTCTAGTTCCAATTTCAATGGAGCGTTCTGGCAAGTCACATAATAGATCTCCCTTAAACATCACATTCGTGCACCCAAGTTTTCAATCACTAAGAAGAGTTCAAAATGCTATGCCAGAATGGAGAATTTACAGAGACCTTAATACTTCTATTCACTACTATTGCAGGAATTTTATGCTGTTTACTACGATACCGTGTACAAGTTCAGTGTATACACTTTTGGTCTCAACCTCAGTATCTAGATCATCATGAGAAACATGGATATATTTGCATCGGTTGTTTGAACAACATATTCATCTATGACATCGAACAACCTGGAAGAAATACAACAAAAATAGCAAGTGGGTAATCCTTTATATGAAGACATGAACCAAATGCCTTCGAGTTATCTCACCATGAATGCCTTATCAACTACTAAAACTCGAATGCTATTTCATCTCAGGATTTTATTCTTGTTGGAGTTCAAAATCCTTTGAAGTTCGTTTGTCTCCCTCCAGAATGTGCCTTCACATTATATCTGGAATTTCTTCCAAAGTGTCCAGGAAAGGGTCCATATTAGGTCAAAAATGTGCATCGCCTTTAGGGTCTATATGTGGCCATTTCTCAGCTGCAAGGTATTCCGTAGATGAGACACTGCAGTTGACCTTCATGCCTAACTGCTGACAGAAACATTGGCCTATGGACCTGTCAAATTCTCCTGCAAGATAATTTACTTTAAATCACGATATGCCCTGTTGACTGTAAAATGGGCTGGCGTTCAGAAATGGCTTCGTTACAATACGTCAGACATGTTCTACCTCTTTAGAAATCCAAGTAATGCCATTATTTCGAAAATCACATTCAAGTATGCAAGACCCATTAAAAGCTCATTGCTCTTGCAAGCAAAGAATCTCGTCGGAATTGTGTGATCCTTACAGAATAATCCATTGACTCTTTGGAATTTAAACAAAAATAAACCCAGGGTGTGTTCTTGTTCTGCCTGCAATAGTGTGGAACGACAAACTGTTTACTTTCCTATGACTTGCATAAAGCAAGGTTATTTGATTACCTACTTCACTTTTGTCCTCTCCAACGTTGGGAACAATGAATTAGTTTCTTCCTGTACGAAGCGATGGAAACTTAAACTCTGCCTTCTACTGGTTTACTGAGCAACCACGCATACAGATTTTCCATCCAACCCATGCGTATTGAACTAGCAAGATTTGCCCTTATCAAACAAACTTTCAGAAAATACGATTCTCGTGACAAGTGTTGGACAAAATTACTCAGGGAAGATGACCCTTATCCTCTAAATTTCCGAGCACCTGCAGAAAGCTTGAGTTTTTAATAATAAAGTTAGCTCCGATCTCAATCAGAAGCTTATCTCCTACAATTTGAGATACATTTTGCGATAATGGGCCAAAACAAAAGAAGTCTCGAATATTTCTATGAATTTTGAACTGTCACAGTCGAAAGCTTTGGCCCATTACGTAACATCAATGTACCGTTGGTATCACAAAACATCATTTGGACCACTATTTTCATTCTATCTCACGTTCTAGAAAAAGCCTGCTTCCTAGTAACTTTAGTTTAATTGGCAGAAACCGTCAGATGCACGCGTCATTCATTGATCCAGATAAAATTCGCATCTCCCAACATGGTTTTGTCAATCTGTTGTCTGATTATGTTCCTACAGAGAAGATCTGGTTCCTGCTCTTATAAAACCAATCCTTGATCCTGAAATTGCTTTTATGGTATTTTCTATGCAGAAGATCTTCGGCGCATTAAGTGGTAACTGAAGAGGACATAACTGAAAAAGGATGAACCACTTCTCAGTTTCTTTGCTATTCAAATAAGTAATGAAAGCTATTTCAAATCATACTCATTCTTATTGGATATGTTGAGTGATATCAACATCCTCCAAGGAATTAACCAAATACCAGATGAATTCGTTATTTCTTTACGCATATCAGCTCATGAACATTGGATAGTTGAAACCAGCATATAATTTAAAGTTATTTGTTCCATACCCAACATTAGCCAGCATTTGTAATATAGGTGAAGAATAACCTTGTCTATCTTTTACCTTTGAGACTTTATCATCCCAAATGGCTCAATTTCACCTGCTGAAACATATATCATCATGAAAACAGCCCACATTCTCATATCGCGCAAAGTAGTTTTTAAACTAAATAGAAAACTCTACTTCCACTTTATTTCACGGTGCAAATATTTTGTTATCAAATCCGTATGTTTGTTTTCCCTAGTTACCGATGATTCACGAGAGTTGGTACCAAAGAGAAACTAAATGTGTATATTTTACGTCCAGGCAAGCAGATATCCTTTTGTCTCTTTTTTGCTAAAAGAAGCTAACAAACGTGCTAAATGTTTTTCTCGGTTCAGAATGGTTACATTTTCAAGGTAGTAAACCTAGTGTAGCCTTATCAGGTATGTTTGATCAAAATAATCATTTAAGTACAAAACAGTCGTTTTCACGTAGTCATAAATTGTATTTTGAATTATCATTGTACTGTTTTTGATCATTAAAAGATAGATTAAAACGTCTACATCATATTACTTCCAGTGTATTTCATAGTCTTCTGTACCAGTCTTTCGTTATTTTCCTTTTAATTTCCCTTTCATAATTACCCCTGTAGGAGCAACTGCAGTGTGTTGTGCTATATTCGGATTCAATTCATCACTGCAAATAGCCTTTGATGAGGTCAATTGTCTTGGAAATGAAGGCTCTATATACAGCTGTAACCATAATGGATGGTTCTCTCACGATTGTGGTCACAATGAAGACGCTGGTGTACGCTGTGGTACGTATATATTTTATCGGCATTCTTAACTCTACTGATCAATTTTCAGTTTTTATATTAGGATATTAAAAGTTGCAAATCTGAAGACAAATAATGTGTATAAGTGTCGAGAAAAGTTCAGCATGCGTTCGATTATATGCGTCTGTGTTCTTATCGCAATTAGAACATATCATTTCAAAAGTGTTGTATCCGGAATTTGTTCCTTTATCATTGTTTATATTGAATTAATATGCCGTCACAAAAATGAACCGCACTTATGGCAGGCGAAAAACGTCGTAAATATTGGAACACATTTAATATTTCTACATTTGAAGCTTGCAATGTGTAAGTGAAAAATGATACACTTCTGTATTAATTTCTTTTACAGATTGTATTCCTGGCATTACCTATGAGAACCATATCTGCCAAAGTTGTCCGGCTGGTTATTATCGAAATTTCACTAATCAAATGTTCTGCATAGCTTGTCCAGTGGGACAATATCAAAACAAAACAGACCAACTTGACTGTAATTATTGTCCCGTGGGTACCTACCAAAATCAAACTGGTCAGATAACCTGTCAAGATTGTCCCCTTGGGACTTATCAGAATGCCATTGGGCAGTCTATTTGTGTGCTTTGCCCAAAGGGAACCTACTCTAATCAATCAGGTGCAGTAGGGTGCAGCGGTTGTGAAGTCGGAACCTATCAGAACTCAAGTGGTCAAGCCTCATGCTTGCCCTGTGGCGAAAACAGGACCTCAAATATCCATGGATTGGTATCTGAAGAAGAGTGTTACATTGGTAATGTCTCTTCTTTATTAGGAGGCTTATGGATGAAATATTCGCATAAAAATACAACTTACGTAGAGTGTATCTGAAAAAAATTTTGTATTATTTACCAATTAATTAAACTTCTCCAGTAGAGCATCATGCAATTGAGTGATCAAGCATACTTTTATTTCTATGGTACAGTAAAATTTGTGTTAAATAAACGAATGTCAAACACTTGTACATCTTACTTTGCAGGCAGCACGTTAAAAATAAAAATCTTATATGAATCTGAGCTAAATTTTCATTCTAGTGGAAAAGTGTTCTTTTTCTCGACCATATTAACTTTTTATTTATAAATGAACGACATTGTTTTATAAATAAACGTACACATAATACAACATTTCCACTAGTAGTATAGTCAATTTTAATTGACTTTTATAAAGAATACGTGGCAACAGTAAGTCAACCATGCATACCTCATATAACTTAATATATTGAAATTTCATAATAAAGTATATATTCCCAAAAAAACATCACTGATTATGTGCTGCTGCTCGTTTTAAGCATTGGATTCTTAGAAAAGTCCGTTTTCTTGTGGACAAGCTTGGGGTGTTTTTGAGAACGAATCCAAAATATCTATTACGACCGATGGTTATGGTCTTCTACTGTTTAAAACAATCTGATACGTTCTCGATGAAGATTTAAAAATTGGATAGAGGGGAGAATACATTGGTATGTTTTACTGATATTCAAATATAATGACATAAATTATTACAAAGAGGATAAAGTGATCTATGTTACTGAACATTTCGA
>JAEAOA010000185.1:0-65000 GCA_016746295.1 Potamilus streckersoni
ATACATGATAGACAAATCGCGAACTACAAACATTTTAGGCTAGTATGCACGTAGTAAATGCATATTAGGTCAAACCTAGGTAGCTAGGAAAAAATATTTTAAGACTTTAACATCAGATTTGTGTAACTCCTTACTAATAAATCACACATACTAGATTCTTATACACGTAGAACAATACATACTAGACTAATATACACCTATTATATACCCACTAAACTAATATGCACATATGTAATATGCACATATTACAGTACATATTGTTATAACGTGCACGTAGTACAATACATGCTAGACTAATATACACGTAGTGTATATAATACATACTAGACTAATATGCAAATAGTATAATACATAAAAGATATATACATACACGAAGTATGTATAATACACACTATTTAAAAATTATGTAGCTAGCACAGCTGCAGAATAGAAACGTATCAACTATAATAATATTTACCATTAAAACAAACAAATCGCTTCACACAATATAAATATGATCAATGTAGTCGGATACGTTTTCTTAACTTGTTAATAGATAACGTTTAGTTTTGATTTGAAATATTAACTTCTAGATTGAGTTATGAACAAATCATTTTCTCTGCCTTTCTTGATATAATTCTAAAATTTGCATTCATTGAAACTGGAAATGAAAAATAGGGAACGAAATTTTCAGCTGTATAAAAATTGTGTTGCAATAGATAGTAACAAGACTAAATGCAATAGTGTGTAAATTTGTCGTCGTTATAGATCTGCACCAGACAGTAAAGGAATTCATGCCAATAGCAGCACATTGTCTTCTATTTCCCACAGAGTTACTCATCGACACTAAATTGAGAGAAACTATTAGGCCTAATAGAAAACGAAACAATGGTTTCTTAGTTGGACCACAATGCCAATACTACGCAAGACGTAAGACGTAAGAGATTACGTCTATATAATGATAACTACAGTACTACGTTAATTTTCACGTTTTGGGGACGTTGTTTGTCAAAGTCCCACAACCACACAGGACAATGTTACGAAATTGTTTAGCTTTTGAAACATGAAACAATATCTGTACGTTTGAACATTCTACAAAGAATTAAATAAAACCAAGTTTAATCAAATTTCGCCTATGTCTTTTATTTCATGACACGTTCAATAAGCTGAACTGTAGTCAGAACACAAAAATTGTAACATATATCTAAATATATATTAAAGTATAATAATGAATTACATCACAAAAGGTCAAATATTTATATAATTACTTTGAAAATTTGTTACGTATTGAAATTAGTAAGCTTCCTTCGTCATGACGCAAACATTTTTATTGCATACGAAGATGAAGATGACGCCCTTTATGTCAACAAGACGAGATTTTGATTGCAATGGGATGATATGATTAAATTGACATCATGAAAACATTGATATATTTGACCTATCTTACTGACATGTTGACAAAATACAAAACTCTATTATGAAAATTTCGCTTCTCTACATTTTCGCTCAATATTGTTATGAATGATAATAAGACATAAAATGTCAAAAATATATATGAAAATTGAATGAAACTATAATTATGATCTAGTAAATCAAGAATTTGGGTTCAATTAGATAATAACATCTGACAGAAAGTAAATTAAAAGTCAATATTTAGTATATATGCGTAGAATAAATTAATAGATTATTCATTGAGTAGTCTGCTTAGTAAAAAGGCCCCTCAGTGAATATAATGGGAACGATAAAAAAGCGACCATGGATAATACACTTAAGTTACCACTTCAAAGCTTTTCAGACCTGAATGTTTTCAAGAAATACATCAATTATATACTGGTAACCCATTATTAAAGCTCATCAGGTATGACAGTTATCAAGAAATGCATTAATTATATACTATACGTTTCAATTAAGGCATGTAGTAGATTCAGAACTTCCCACATCTACTTATCATTATTTGATTCGTAATGTCAGATTTTCCTGAAATATCCTAAAATATCGGGTGCCTGAAATTGATTATATTTATTATAATTATTTTACTTTTTATATGTTTTCGTTGAAAAAAAAATGCTGTGGATGTTCTATACATTATTGATAGTTTAGCAATATTCTCAACGGTTCATAACTGACTTCAACATTTATGATTAGTGATTACTACATAAAATTTACGTATGAATTATTAAATAAGAATTGTTCACACACACACACACACTCACACACACACACACACACACACACATATATATATATATATATATATATATATATATATATATATATATATATATATATATATATATATATATATATATATATATATATATATCTTAATAGACATCATGAATATTACACATATGGGACCAAATGCATCTCATATTAATTATGGATATGTTTTATAATAAGTTTTGATGAATTTGCGTATATATCATCTGTTCCTATTATTTTGTGCAGGAATGGAATAACACTCACCGATTGTTTTTGTCCATTATTGGAAATTTAACAGGTCAACAGAATTTCATGTAAAAAAAGTTACCGGATCCTGACTCCATATTTGCCAGATTTACCAACGTTGAATATTGTTTATTAAACGAATTGGTCTGTCAATAGGTTATTAACACTATATTCGGAAGTGAATAGTTATGGCATCCGAGTCTTGAAGTGTCTACGCCGGTATGATGATTACTCAAGACGTTAAGGGGGACTAGAGTTTCGAAGGACGACTTAGACGGACGGGACATAACGCATGACCATCTAAGTGCCATGTAGGATTAAGGAAACTAGCCTACCTAGGTTACACATTCTGCGAAGACACAATATCTCCAGTTAGCTCTAAAGTCTACCAACTTAGAAACGCTTTACGACCGACCACTAAGACGGATATTCTCTCTCTCTCTCTCTCTCTCTCTCTCTCTCTCTCTCTCTCTCTCTCTCTCTCTCTCTCTCTCTCTCTCTCTCTCTCTCTCTCTCTCTCTTTATCGACAACCAGATTTGTTTTTCATAGAATAAGTTTTCATTACCGTTAGCTAATTAATTTTTATCCTGATTACGATTGAAATGAAAGAGCTTTAAGGTGTTGAGCTATCTTAAACCGCCACCACTGTCCTCAAAAGGTTTGCATCTTACAGTCTCCAAGACCAACTTATTTATTTTATCAGTTAAGGAAGGTAGGTGCGTTGACCTAATTCCCAAAGAGGAACACTCTCTTGAAGGATATACAGTTTAGCAGGTACATTTTACGTCTAACTAGCTACTACATTTTTTTCGCGTCTGTTTCTTTTGTGAAAAAAGAAGACCACCAACCCCAAAAACAACGACAACAAACAATTAAACATTGACATGCACTATTAAATAAATTTACTTGGTTTCGATATAAGTAAATGCATACAAATTCATTAATTCGTTTTTAAGGCAATGTAATAAATGTTTCAATGATATAGAGTTTGGTTTTAAATCACTTTAAATTCTGAAGCAAAATTTATCCTCCATTTTATTCTATTGATCCTAACATGGTTAAAGAGATGGGTGTTTCATAGTCACAAAATACTTCGTTTCCGACAATGTCAGTTTTGTATGCAGTTTGGTGACACAGATTTTGAGGATATGAATTATGATATAAATTGTATCTGCTGTTTGACGATAATCAAGCCTACAACATACATGTTATATACTAACAAGATACGTCAGGTCCTATAAAATTACGAAATTGTTGCCGACGAATTCATTCTGGTAAATATTTCAAACGACATGTACTTTCATTTTTAAAATATTGAAAAAATAATCACTATTATAATCGTTCTGTAATCAGCAACGGCATTCATTTCGGTTCATTTAAGTAAAGAACACAATATGTAAACAAAGAATAATCCTGCTTAACCAAGCGATGTTCACCTCTTGACGTCATACCTAACAAAAACTCCCAAAAGGCTACAGTTCTGAGTTGGACTTGTTTATATCTACTATAAAAGTTGTCTGTACCAAAAGTTTTGATCTGGAGTAAACGGTACATCTTGAAATATTTACCACTACATATATTATGATATTAAATAGACAAATTTGAACGGAAAATGCACTTACTAAAATAAAACAGATTATTCAAATAGATATTGTAATACCAGTAACATAGGTTTATTGTGAATGCAGTTTGTCCATTCAATGGGTATGGATTATTTCATGTTATCCTCTGCGGTATTAGATGATCATTGACTTACGATTCTATACCATTCTTTTATCACCTCGAAACTTTCTACAATGTATGAATTGCTTTTTCTATTCCTTAATGTTACCCCACACTCACCTCACCCTTAATATGATGTCACTTAGATCGCCGTCAGTATTTTCTTATGGATGCATATTAAGTGTTTTATACTAACGACGAGAACCTAAACTTGTTTTGGTCCTTGTATTTGCATGCTGTTTTTATGAGTACCCATGAATTCATCTAATGGGATCAACACTACAGAATGCCAGCACTAAATGCAAAGAAAGTTAGCATGTTAGCCGTTATTGTGTCTTATTCGTGTCCAAAAATGACCATGTATATGTCGTGCTGGAATTTCTCGTGAATAGTTTAGGAAATGAACGATCTACCTTTCTGATATATAGAATATCAAAGTCAGAAATAAGACGTTAGTCCATAAATTAGTGACTTCAACCATCCGGTGAAGTTTTGATACTGAAACATTGTAACGCAGGATAGTGATGGAATTATTTTTGTCGGACTTTTGCTTCAACAAATAGTTAGAACTTGTTATTTTACTTAATGTGCAATTGACTGTATTACAACTCATTGCATCATCGGTGCATTGCACTTTCGTTCTATTCGTAAGAAATTCACTTGCCAGTTTTGTTCATTTCTAAAGAATCATAGGCAAGAATGTACAAATGAGAATAAGAATAAATGCGCAAACTATATATTGAAGGGACATTATAATTTCGTCTAAATTTTGCAGGGATATGTATTTTCCCATGCATTTTAAACAAGTGACTTGGATACCGCCATGACTAGTCTACAAAGGACATTCTTTGATTGGCTATCTAAGCTCATGTGATGTGAATAGGAGACTATAAGGTAGAGTGCAGACATGCACAATAGCTGACAGAGTTACAAAAAAAGGAACATCGAAGCAGAAAAGAATTTTGGCCATATATTAAAAATCAAATCAAAAACAATGCGTCATTTATCACATAATCATTATTAATTTTAACACAATGTATTTCCAGACCTAAATCAATTTGTTTAAAATTAATTTTAAGTAGATTTATTATATGATTACCACTGAATTTAACTGCCTTATCATAATTTTGTAGTGATTCCTTATAAGGACGCTGCTATCTCCCACTTCACTTCTCAGGTACACTAGAAATGAAATTAATTATTAAGAGATCACGCTACTAGGTCATAATGTATTAAAGCGAATCATATAAGTATAATATTATGTATTACAACGTTGACGTTTTGGCATCTAGGAAAGCAATTGTGAGTTCTATATTATCAGAAGTTGATATTATTAAATATTTTTAATTTGCGTTGTTTCTTACTCATTTTTATTTATGATTTGATATGGGTAAATGTAAAATTGTATTTTGTAGCTGACTTTGTCTCAAATTCATTTTCTACTTGACCAGAGTCATTGATTTTTTAATTCTTTAAACACCTAATACATAGTTAACACGTTCTCTGTGAGTGTGAGTTTAATAAATATCGACAGAAGTAAATAAATTTATCTTGGTCTAAGTCTAATTTTAGTAACAGACCTTCTAAATGCAACTAAGATTATCATGGAATTGAACTTTTGGCCCTCATCCTGATTATTCTTTTGTTTCTAAGTTTTTATATAATGTTTGTTACTGAAAACAAAGATATTCCTGCAATAACATCTATGCAGAAGTCATTGATATTTTTGTATTCAGATTATAATTTGGGAGAAATTATGTATTATTCTCTGCATATATAAAGTGCTAAATGACATTCTTGGAAAGAGATAATTTCTAGTAATTATAGTGAATTCAGATAAGGAAACCATGTATTATATTGCCTTGATTAAAAACAATTTGTCGGCACAGCAATGCAATTTAGGTCATTGTCATGTTAATACATTAGAGACTACCAACCAACACCTACTGCGTTAGAATTATCAGAAATATTACTAAGCATTCGGCACTTCATTCAGTCGGACTTTTGTTGTAAATTGAAGGATTCATTTAATTCGCAGTGCCTATAGTTATAGTGCCTATAGTTATTCTTACATTTTCACTTGGCATCTTGGGAAATAATTTGTCGAATTTTACTGCTGGTTTTTGCTCGTATCTGTTACTAATTTTAAGACCATATTCTTGCAATAATAGTGTTGTGACAAGCTCTCAGGTAATGTTACTCACTATACTATAATTTAAACATGTTTTATCTCACCTTTAGTATTTATTAAATCCTTTAAATCCTGAACTCTGGTCTTTTTCGAAATGATACTCAGGGTGATACAATATATTACAACTACGTAAGGTGGCTGAAGAAAACTGGTTCGGCTGGGCTTCAACCACTGCTTAAATTCGCCAAATTTTTTAATCAAAAAACGTCATATGCTATCCACGATAGATGGATTTAAACGGAATTTTGTTTTAGAAAACGAACTTAACTAATTGCAATGTTGATATATTCAAACTATATTGAAATTAACTCTTTAAGATTTAATTAATGCCTTCTTGTTTAGAATTTTATAATGCCAATTCATTCAAAGTAAAATTTTGTTTTATTAAAGGAGAATGTTAGGATGCCAGCACATGTGTTTTACTTCCGAACAAATATCAATCATTTTGAGAATAAGTAAGAAATAAAGAAACAAAAATAGAAAGAATTTACTCAAAATATATATCTTTTAAAATTAAGTTAAAAGAAATCGGTTTTAATATCTTCTCAAAATGTCCTCATTTCAAAAATTAGTTTTAAGAAAATCATTTTTAATATCCTGAAAATTAATTGATTTTGAAAGTTAAGCAAATTGGTTTGAACATCTTTAGAATGTATTGATGTTGAAGCTGATAAGTAATACGACTAAGTTTGCATTAGAGTTATAGCCATTTTAATCGGACAAGTATGACATCGAACTTAGTATAATGTTATGACACCGAGATGTGAGTTTATTGTCATCGAAAAACTTTGAAATTATTTAAGGAAAGAACTTTCTTGCAACGATTCTAGAGCAATTTTGATGAAGGACGTGGGTTATAGCAAAAAATTCTTTTTTACTAGTCCAAGCTTACCCAAAAGCTTTGTTAATATAATTTATATAATTGACACTATTATTTATTTCAGTGCTTTGCAGAAGGGACTGATCAAAATAGACATCATATATAACCATGAGATAATCACTCTATCCCTTTCTCTCTCTCTTATATATATATATATATATATATATATATATATATATATATATATATATATATATATATATATATATATATATATATATATATATATATATATATATATATATATATATATATATATATATATATATATATATATGTGTGTGTGTGTGTGTGTGTGTGTGTGTGTGTGTTTCTTTTTAAGACCGATTGTAACATTTTGGGTCAAACGGCAACAATGAAAATGTTCAACATGACTTCACAGAGTAAACAAATGACAAGGAAACAATCTTCTACAGTCCTTGGAGAAACAGAGTTCACGAACTTTGCCTCTTCATATTTGTCAGCTCTGGGGTTAAATAACTATTCGTAAGATGAAGGTAAAACTTATGAGCCAATCAGATATGTTGTAGCAAAGTTAAATATCTCTTAAAGTGAGATTAAAGTAGTTGTTTTGTCCCTGGACAGACAAGGACCACAATGTATTTGAAGGAACGTTTTAGATTGACTAAGTGTCTACTATAGCGATATCTACTGTGAATTGTGGATGAGAATTTAGTGCATAACCATTCAAATAGCTGGAATGACTCATTATTCATAAGACCGACAGTTCACCTTTGAATGCACACTGTATACATGAGAGAGAGAGAGAGAGAGAGAGAGAGAGAGAGAGAGAGAGAGAGAGAGAGAGAGAGAGAGAGAGAGAGAGAGAGAGAGAGAGAGAGAGAGAGAGAGAGAGAGAGAGAGAGAGACGGGGTGGGTGGGGTTGAAGTAGCTTGTTGTATAGGAAATTGATAATTATATCATTACCCATTTATAACCTTTTATTAAATGTGCAATCGAAAACGAGAGAAAAATAGAAAAATATGCTTAGCAAAACGTTTTAATTTTCTTGATTTCTTGAATAATTCTCAACAAGACGATAAAGTGATGTGCAATGATTTTAAAGGCAAATTTAACCATGCATAAATCATTTATATTCCTCATATAAGCATACACATCATGTAAGTATCTAGAACGGTATTATATCTACATACATGAAGACACTTAATAAAACATGACAAACTAAGTGTAATATATACAATATAAAACCTGCAAAAATATAAAACATTTGAAGGTAGCACCTATATCTAGACACTAAATATCATTAATATAATTTTGTTTTTACTGACTGGTCCATGTGGATAAATACATGGTAAATAGTTTTAGTTGGTATTTCTATTACATTAGAGTCCAATTTAAATATTAGGATAAAGGTTAATCTCTTTGTTAGAAAATGAAAGTTAACTGCAGGGTTTAGTACACAACCAGTGTTAAAATGATTCTAATTGAATTATTTCAGCGGTTTCTTTCCTCGCAAGTGTTAGGCACGTGTTGTGAGATACTGTAGACTAGTACACCGGTTCGATACTCATCAAACAAAAGTAAATAAACATAAAACTGCTCAAGAACGCCAAACGAAACTGCAAAAGTTACCTTCGTGTGAAATTAAATTTTTCTTAAGGACATGTAATACTTTTAGTATACCTCGACATTTAAAGCTAGGTTTTGATTTTGAACGTTTATAATAGAATGGTAGAGTTTGCTTTTGTTTTATTCTAATTGAACATAAACAATAAATGCATTAAATTAATAAATTAATTTTGCACAAGTGTTTGACTGGGTCAAAAATAATGTTATTCTCGCACATGACAGTTGAATATACATTGCAGGATTTCTTAAAGCTGACTGATTATACTGAAGAGTAGTCATGGTTCTTTGTTCTTCCGATTTTGCGACTTCCACCCAAAGTAGAAAGCATAAAATACGGAGTAAAGCATAAGTATTCTTGAAATAGCTGCATTTTTGGATATCAGGACATACATAACTGTGATTTCAATAATGAAAATGTCAGATACAAAATGCAAACTAATTAAATAGTTCTGGAAAGAAATAATTTCATTGTGCCGTCGCGAAATGTTCGTGTAATCAATATATCCTGTCTTCTAGGATCGAAAACAGGCTTACGGTCAGGGCGTTATGAAGCAAATTTTTAGTAAGATAATTTGGGAGTCAAATTTATGATTTTAAAAAATGGATAACTTTCCATAGAGTACTAAATGGCCTTCTTGCAAAAAGGTAAACACTATAATGTCTATGAATGTTGACGAAATATATCATAGTTATCGCATTTAACGTGGAGAAAAAATATTGCCATAGGCAATGGTAAATTTTAGTAAGCGTGGTGTCAAACACTTATAGTTTTAATAAAATGGAATTTTTTAAGCTTAATAATTCTGCGTGATATGATAGTTTTGCAAATGTATTCACAATTTTGTTTTTAATACATATTTGATTTTATTTCTCACATTTAGTTTGAAGATTGTTTGATCGCTGGGAGTAAACCACCAACTCATCTGATGTTTCAAACATATTCCAATTGATTAGAATTTGTTCTACTAGTTATTTTTAGTTTCATATTACAATATATTATTAACTATACATGAAAACTATAGTGTGGCAATGTTGAAATGATACCATCAGGTTTAAAAGTATTTAAAAGAAATTGCCGCAACCTCGTACGCGCTTTGGATAGAAAAAGGCCCATGCAGGTGTTATGCTTTAACATTCAACATTAAAATAATTTCAAACTCACTATATTATCAATACTATTCCAACTTATACATAATTAAAACTTTTTGTAGTATACTGACTGTTTCATTACCGAGGTTTTCCTTTCTATGAGAATACGTATCACTGTTGCAAAGAACAAAAAAATGATAATCACGTAAAATTTAATTTATGCAGAAAGTCATAAATCAATTATGAAATATCGTCGACACACCACTGACATCATGAAATGTTGTCACACGAATGTTTACAAAGTTCTTCATCCATACCGAATGAATTTAAGGAAAGATTAAGTTTCAATTTCTATACCAATATATCTTAACATATGAAACAAAGTTCACAGCAAAGTGGATCAATGTTTACCATCTGAAATAAATCCTCTCGAGCCAGAATTATAACGAATAAAAGCATTTTTTTTCAAGAAATGTTCAGCTCATTTACATCTTGCACCGTCGTTGTGTAATCCTAGCACAAGTCTTACGAATTCAAATGAATGCATTAACATTGTAATTCGGTGGGTGTGGTCGTCACTGTAAGGTCGCCTCTTTCTGACCCCTATTCGATGTCTCCATGATAAAACATAGAAAACATTTTTCATAAACAACGGCAATATGCCGCCTATCTAACTTAACTAGATGCTGGGATAGATGTCTATTTCTTGTGACGCCACTAATCCATTTCTAAGCCAACGGAATGTCAATCAAAGAAAGCAGAGCTTAACGTCAGCACTTTTCCATCAACTGTATATGAAAGACTGAACTATGTGGGTCAGTGATATAATCAAGTCCTGGTCATCAGGTATTCGATGGTTGTTTGATGACTACGATTAACTGTGCGTTCATCAATATAGATAAATTTCCAATTTGAAGAAATAAAATCTTCGCCGGACACTTTTCCTTTGCGAAGTGGAAGTCAAACGTAAATCACCATGGAAAAGCATGTAAATCGAGACGCGAATAGTTTCACCCACGTAATTGTTTCTTTATTTAGTTTTTTTCATCTTTGTATACGAACAGTAAATCGGTTATCTATTCTGCCGTCTACAGCTTTGTAAAGTTATTCTGAAAGAAAAGGGAAAGCGTTTAAAATCATTTGTTTCGAATTTTGACCCATATTGATTAATCAAGTTTTCGTTTTGCTTAAGACTAAAAATAAATATGTTTGATAAAGCACTTCATTTAAATTATGATGTCTGATATGTGTCGTCTGATATGTTTTCTCGTTATATGAGACTTTGTTTTATTTACCTTGTTCATTTCGTGTTAAATGTAATTACTCTTTGCAACAGATTTTACTTCTAAAAGTTTGTATAATATTAATATTTTAATACTCTGGTTTCAAATTTGTAACTTTTTTGATTGAGGCTAATGAAAAGATTGTTCATATGTTGTAAACGAAAACGTGTTTGTGTAATTTGTTTTTATTCTTCTTCACGCTGCATGTGTGTCTGTGTGCATACGAGAGATGTTGCTTTCAAAAAACTTACATCAGGTATAAAATTATCATCCATAAATACACTGTTTTCTTCTGTACATGAAGCTACGCTTTGCCTGGGGGAAAGAGCAATCGTCGATACGCTGCTGGTTGTGGACATTAGAGAAATAGTCCTGGCTAGACTCAAGTCATCACTAGCACTGCTTTGCCGGCTACAACTCAACTCAAATCCTGAGTCGTCTTCGTCTGATGACGAATCTAGAGGTGGTGGCGTTGGTGGTTCCGCTTTTATTAAATCCGTTGTACTACTGACAGACATAAGTCCTAAAGAGGCGAGGCGGGTGAGCACTGGGAGAAGACTGCTGCGCCTTCGTCGCCCTGAAAATTGCAGGTTTTAGACAATGTTAAATCATCTTCATCAATTAATATTACATTAATTTCTTTTAAAAAATAATTATAGTGTAAATAGACCTTTTGTTTTGTTTAATTTAAATATTTGTTATTAGCATACTTTTGCAACCAGAATATATTTGCTCTTAGGTCAACTAGCTAGGTGTTTAATGTTAGAGTTACGGAATAATTGGGCATAATCTGAACGGTGTTATTGTGGTAGTAATCATAACATAGGCATCTGATTGTCAATTAAGTACCAGATTGTGTTTTATCATACAGCCAAATCTGCTCTGATACCTGCATAAATATAATATACTTGTTCCAACACCTTTTATTTTGACCCATACATTCTATTTACACATATAGGGCTAATTTTAAAATTGAAAACTCTCGGAAAAAAATTGCAAAAAAGAGACATTCTAACTGAGGAATTTTCATTGAAAACTAAGTACAAATACTCCCCATTGCTTAGAGTAACTTCGCTTTAAAATCACATATAAAACTTCTTCTGGAATTGGCAATATGACGACCAGATAAATATTTGAAACATTGAATCTTTATTGAAACACAAATAAGGTTACTCAAAAGTTGTCCTTACCTCCATTAGCTTGACAGCCTTGGATTTCTTTTTCTGATACACCTTTCTTTTTCAATAGATTTCTAAGACATGATATTTCATGCTAAATAAAAGATAAAACACTTAGTAAATAAATAATCAAACAAACAAGTCATGAATAATACAAAACACATAAATATTAAAACAAAATATAAAAAATTCCGTAAATGAATCAGCAAATCGACAAGTAAGAAATAAAGACTTTGCAAAATTTTAAGTTAACCCAGATCATAGTAGTTATAATAACAATGACAAAACAATGAATAGGTGAAAAAAAAATGAAAAGAATATACTTTGATGCTTGTAGAAAGGGTTTATTTTGGGGTTTCTTTGTGTCCTGAAATGTCGATATTTCAAGGAGACGAGAAGACAAATAAATTTCTCACTTACTCTATACAGCTCGAGTTTCAATTTCATGTCGCTGGCCCGTTTGAGCGATCCTCTGTACTGCTGCTTGACTATCTTTAACTGCACGATGTCTCGGCCCTGAATCACCAGCACAAAACCTGTGGAAAAAAGTGGACGACTTCGTAAATCGATAACAATTATCTAAAACATCATATTAACAGAGGTTTGATAATATTGTCTTGATTTAAACTACGTTTCAAAGAAATGCAAGAGAGAGAGAGAGAGAGAGAGAGAGAGAGAGAGAGAGAGAGAGAGAGAGAGAGAGAGAGAGAGAGAGAGAGAGAGAGAGAGAGAGAGAGTTAGTTTATATTTTAGTACAAAATATTAGTTCCATAAGTAGTACTTATTATGAATAAATTGTTCTCTGTCTGGAAGAAAGTAATGAAAACCAAAGCCCCATTTACCATTCCTCTATAATTATGATTGAATTTTGCATAAATTGTACAAACACATACTATTAACAATCCTGACAACTCTCCAGGGTAAGATAAAAATCATGATATTGGCCGCTTCAGTTTCCGGATGCGCCCATAAACCTTCCCAGAATGCAACATCTAAGCACCAGGCTACAGTGACGACAAAGGCGTCAAAAACCTGAAATAAATATTTGGAAATATCAAAATACTTGAAAATATATTGTAGCAGGAGGCTAAAATAAAACATTGCTTTGGAGAATGGGGATATTTTTTCATAATAAAGATATAATCATTTCTGCTTTACAACTTCCTAAGCATGGTTGCTATCTTTATTTACAGTGCTTATCGCATGGACATGGGAACTTAAAGTTCTTCGCTTGATTCGCACTATTTAAGGTTCGTTTTGACCGTCAATGTAGCCAGTCGACAAATTAGTGAGCTAATACTATCAAAAGGTGAGAGCGTTGAATAACTGCAAGAAAGCCTACCTCAATTCTATGGGAGAGAAATTTCTTGCCCATGGCGAAAATTTTAAAAAGCGTTTCCAAGACCAAAAGCGTCAGAATGACCATGCTGCCGAGGTGGAACGCGTGCGTTAGTTCGTGTAGGATATAATGATGGTACAAAGCTTGCTCGCTAAGGTAATAGTGATCGTGATTTTCTCCTGCGGTCCGTTTATGCCTAATGAGTTTCTCTTCTGATTCGTCATCATGGTGGTCACTATCCTTGCTGTGGAACCTTGTGAAGGAGGAATTGAGCGGCGTCTCTGTCGCAGATCTTTCCGCAGGACCAAAAAAGTCTTCTCTATGCTGTTTCAGTCTAGTTAACATCGTTTGAAGGGAAAGCCTTTCGTTCAGAGATTTGTTCAGAAGATGAGGAAATGTATCGAAGAGAATTTTCTTTGAGTCTGCTTCCAAAAGTTCTTTCTCGTATAATTCGTCTAAAATATGAAAAATATTTAGCATTATATAATTTTAGCATCCCTTTTGAGTCTTACCGAGGTCTGTGAATGAAATAGAAGACATTACAGCTTGATTGCCTTTCGCAACCGTTAGAAAAATGCTAGTAGAACATTGTGTGTGGACAAAAAATTTATGATATAGTAATATAATTCTCCTCGTACAAAATGCTTGTAAAATGTAGTTTGCATCGTCTGTAAAGTAAAATCAATAAAACTTGTGAATATAAAAAAGAAACAATTGCATTAGTTTCGTTATTTATATTTAGTTATAGTAAAATATTCTATCAAACTGAGATGAAGATATTACACCAAACAGGGAGAGGCATTCTTTTATTCCTCCATTATCTGAAGATTTTACGAAAAATTAAAGAAATGAAATGTAATGCATATAATAAAAAGAATAGTGAATTCATTACTTATGAAGTCCTCTGAATTATTTTTAATAGCAAACGAATAAATTACTACCATTACTAAACAAGATAGATGACAATATGAATTTAAAATATCTGATAACGATAATTTAAATATAATAATTGCATTAGATATCTTACGAAGAATTATTCGTTTTACTTTCATTTTAGCCCTAACTTTAAGCAAACGGTTTGACGAATATACTACAATGTATTGAAGTATGTGGCGAAGGCGAGACAAAATTGTCATCCATTTCAACAGACTTACAACGGCGTCGTATCTGTTACGACGAACCTTACTTTTCTCATAGCATCAGTCTTTATGTTTATAGTAAGGATCTTGATTCAACTTATTGTATCAATAATTTCAAAGATGGTGAAATGAATACAAATGTTTACGTCTTTAAATTACTACTTAGGAAGACAATCATTATTTTCAGTCGGGTCTGGGTATCATAAAACCCTGAGTTAGCTTTAAGCTCAAGTTTCAACACCTAACCAATCAAACCAAAATATTCAAAAGTAAGATCGCAAAAATACGTTAAGATATAATCCTAAATTTCAAACTCAGGCTTAAACCTTTTATTATACTCATTCATAGCCCTGTATTCTTTAGATATTTTTCAGTAGGAAATTCAAGTTCAAGCTGCTGGTGCCAACATTCTGTATATTTGATAAGATTATATTTTCACTCATCCTTCTACATATATGATACATTACAGTGAAACAGAAAACCTAACAGATTGAAAATGTTCTCACATACCTTTCATGATGAGGATATCACTAATGATCTGACCAATGACACAGGATGCGTCTAGGACATTAAGTGTGCAGAGCACGATCAGAGCTACGTGAGTGTGAAGCAGTATAGACATCCTCTTCTTTAACCTAAAAATAAATAAATAAATAAATAAATAAATAAATAAATAAATAAATAAATTCAGCATTAAATGCGGTCCGCTCTGCCACAGAATTGTTTAAAAGACATTCCATTTTAAGATTTAAAATGCCAATGTTTTGTTCAGGTCTATTTGTGATAGCGGAATAAAACAGTTGCATTTTTTCATATGAGGATAAAATGCAAGATGTAGAATCATCAATTAAGCCATCTCCACTAGTGTCATTCTCCTCTCAACAGCGTCATTGTGGTTGCGCAAATTGTTTGTGCCATTTGTTAATCACATAGGCTGCATGTTTTGATAAAACTTACTTGGAAAGTAGCAGGAAACATTTTTATCTTAGATTACAAACCTTTCTCAGACATTTTCTCACTGATCACTGGATTTCTTACAAGTATGCATTAATAAAACATGTTTATGTCTGAAACTTTTCTAAAATCTCGTTGCAATGAAGTTTTCCAACTAGAATCAGCAAAATCGGAAGAATATTATATCGGTTTTGAAAAACGGTGAAATAAAGTGAATGAGAAACGTACAGTCCAGATTTGCTTTCAGAAAAAATGTACTTGAATTGAGACCATTTTATGTTATCGATACTTTCAAAGGAACCAAGAGAGCTTAAACTCGAAGAACGATGCATTGTCACAACCATGTTAACTGATTCACTATCATTTAGAACACACAGTTAGATATCTTATCACTGTCAAAATATATAATGAATAGGAAATTACCACATTTGGCTGTCCTTCATCAATTATAGAAGACGTTAATCATTACAAGGAATTACCCCAGAAGGTAATTTATTTTTCCTCCATTTGAAGTATTCAAAAGCTCTAAATTAATTGATATCTCCATTACAGCGTCAAACTGATATATTTACGAAATCGATTTAAAGGCGAACCTCTTCTCTAATTCATCTATTTTGATATTCATCAACGTGACATATGGGGTAAAATTCTTTTGAACATTGTCTCCAAAAACGTCATTAGAGGGATATCAAGCTTAATTTAAGGATCATGAATATCTGATGTTACACTTTCTTGAAATTTAAAAATGTTGTCAGTATAAATTGTGAATAAGATTTTATTCAATAGGAAAAACGCGACTTTCTGAACATAATTTTAATTAAATTAACAGATTTAGGATTACATAAAAATGTTTTGAACTTTTTTACATCTGATATCTGGATATCGTATTTGCTATTTAAAGCTCAAAAAAGAGGCATCCTTTCATTTAAGCAATTTATAACATTCTTATATAGTTTTTGAGCTGAAAGCGTTTATATCTTTTTAAATATTGTAAGAAACACTGCTAAATTATAAAAATATGTTTTTTTTTGCGCATGGAAGACAGAAGTAGAGAGTGAAGGGGCATGGACTTATGAGCTATACGTGTAATGAAAGCAATTGTCATTTTGTGAGAACATTTTCAGGTTAGTAGTGTTGCGTGCGCTTTAGGTAACTTAGCCTGCAGCGGGCATCTGTCATGTTCTGTGGTCATAAAATACATCCTCTGAACTGTTATTAACACGCTGCTCACGTAATATTCCTACCAAGAGCGCCAAGTCATGTCTAATTTTTGACAGCATAGGAAAGGGACAATGCAATTCCCCTGGTAAACTCCCACTGAAATCTGTATCTCAGTAACTATTATTTTATAACCGTGATGGTGCAACTTGTTTCAATATTACTGTGTTCAACGCTATGTGTCATTCAAATATATTCCGCGTTGATTAACAATTTCATCATTGCATTCTTTTTCTTTATTGTAAAATGTATATTCTGTTGTGTTTGCATATTAATTTACTTTTGTAGCATCGATCAAACAGCACATTTTTACATCGTTTTTTATTTTTTACATTCCACTTCTCAAACCATTGTGGTTCAAAAAGTAAAACTTTATATAATGTACAACCCTATGTCCACCAAACAGCAATCACCATGTTAATATGCTTAGATGGTGACTTCTCCTTTTAATTTTACTTGCCTCAATTTTAAAGCCGATTTTAAAAGCAAATACCTGAATAAATACATGTAGTATGAGTTGCGACTTTAGCAAAATCACGATATCGTGATCAGTGTCGCTTATTTATTGCGTAATTTGAAACAAAGATTGCAATTGGAAAATAGGTGGTGCAATTAGTACCCAAACACATAGTTATATGGTACATGTTTTGTTCTAACATAATGCGGCAGTACTGTATTTTGTTTGCCGTTAATTAGCATAATTAATAACACTTTAAATGGCAATATGTAAAATTTCATTAATCTCCAGATTTCAGATGTGTAAATGACGAATGTTTAGATAAAAGAAAGTGCCTAACATTAGGTGATATGCGAAATTGTTTGCTAACATGACTGATTAAACATTGTACGGCGCTAATTAGTTGAAGTGCATTATTAATGATAATTTAAAATAATACTGAAACCATAATTACCCATGAAAATTCATCAGTCTGCCTTGGCCTGGCCGTTGTGTGATTGCGTGTCAGATATGACCATTAAGCAATTGTTTATGTTGATATGTACCAGTATTTAAGGTGCTTCCCCCATTTTACAATTTTTATTTCAATATTAAGATATATTTGCTTGGACTGTCTTATTGGCATATTGTGCGAGTGTACTTAGCATTATGAATATTAATTGTAGCAATTCTGAAAGGAAAGAAATATACAGTACCTAAGTTAAACAACTCTAACAAGTAAATTGCCAGATTGTAATGTTTATTATGTATAGTGTGACAGGACTTCTGTATTCCTATTTGCCAGTACCTAGACATACTAAAAAAGCGGTTTCTCCAAAAATTAAGAGTAAACATCTTCAAATGAACTTAAAACTCCTTTCATGACAGCACTAACGTGTATTGAACACTATAAGCACTTTATCCGCGAGTTAGTTTGTCTACTGCAGGTCAAACCATAGTCATTTATATCGACTAGGTTCATCTCGTTTCCCAGCTCTTACACCTACTTCCAGTTATTGCACCAACGCTTTCTGCTGAATGCAGCAATAACCGATAATTACATTAATACGCACCTCAAGGACTATCAAACCCCATTATGCTGTAGTTATCTTTCCCATAACTTTGATAGAAACTTTTTAAATGTTTATTTATTATTGTAGCTTTAAATTTATGTATTCTGTAAAGCATATTAGTAAGAGACTCTATTAGACACACGTGATTGTTTTTAAGAGCAAAGTCTTCAGTGTATTTATTACCTACTTACACAGAACTGGATATCGTGCAAGATTGACTCTTCAAAATTGATTTTCCTTGGACAACTAACATCATTTAAATTTTCACATTTAGTGTTTCTGACACTGTATAATTGTAACCTGTCACAATTTATATTAAAGCTTTTAATAATGTAACCAAATGTTTTAATATAGCTAAACAAAATCCCATTTTGGAGTAAAGTGCATTCAATATCATTCAGCACCATTGTAGCTCAGAAGACTGCTCATTGCATGGACGAGTGACTATCATTTAAGCTCACAAGACTGATCATTACATGGAAGAGTGACGATCATTAGCTCACAAGACTGCTCATTGCATGGAAGAGTGACTATCATTAGCTCACAAGACTGCTCATTGCATGGAAGAGTGACTCATTTTAGTCCACAAGACTGCTCATTGCATTGAAGAGTGGCAACTATTTTAGCTCACAAGACTGCTTATTGAATCGAATAATGACCTTTAGCTCACAAGATTTCTCATTCGATCGAAGTGTGAGCATAATTTAGCTCACTGCATGGTAGGACATGTTAGTCTGCTTCCAATATATTTATTTTCCGCAACTTATTAGCAATCAACACCAGCATTATTATAAATACCATGTTACAACCTCAACTGTATTATTTAGGTAGCTCTCTTTTCTGTATTCCAAATGGGAACACGAGAAAAGACACCAAAACGGAAGAGTTGGCAATAAAAAAGTAAAAATGGTTTTAAACGTGATATATAATTTCCAATTATGCACAAAAATAGCGTTTTCCATGGATGAAAATTGTGTATTAATTATTGATTGTTGAAAAGTTTCTTAGTTATATTTTGATAGACCCAATCGAGTTATAAGTTAAGATGGAATATTAGTTGAAAAATGTTTTTAAAAATCTAGAATAGATATTGAGCTGTATGTACTGATTTTGACATTTGAAAGGAAGTACACGGAAAAGAATATTGTTGCATTGGCTAAAATCACGACAGACAAGAAAACAAATTCATCTTCAAAGCGTATTCAAACATTTAAACGAACGGTAGGATAGAGTCTTTAGCTACGGAAAAAAGACAATGTGACAAAGAAAAATGAGCAAAAGATCATACAGGAGACAAGTAGAGAGATCTGTTGGAAACAGGGCAAATGTATGTGAAGCTTGAGAGCTTTTTGGTTTGGCAGGAAATAAGATTTGTTTCGGTAAGAGAAAAGATTAGACTCTAAAATTGCACTGTCGGCCGAAGTTTTAAAAAATGACCTGTCCATATTGTATAAACTTTCGCACCTAAATAGACAAATCACGTTTGAGTTAAAAAGAAACACATTGATAAGCTTATAAAATCAGATATGACATAAATCTTTTTAAACCGATCAAATAATAGATTATGGATTACATGAATAGATAAGACAAGCTGGTCTGAATGGCATTCTTTATGAATACTTAAATGGATGATTCAAGCTAGTATGTGTGGCATTCTCTGTGAATTCTGAAATGGATGAGCAAAGCTAGTCTGTGTAGCATTCTTTATGAATTCTTAAATCCATGAGTTAAGCAAGTATGTGTGGCATTCTTTATGAATACTTAAATGGATTAGTCTAGTTAGTCTGTGTGGATTTCTCTATAAATTCTTAAATGGATGAGTCGTGCTAATTTGTGTGGTATTCTCTATGAATACTTAAACGGATGAGTCAAGCTAGTCTTTGTGGCATTCTCTATGAATACTTAATTGGACGAGGCATGCTTAACTGTGTGGCATTTTTTTGAATACTTAAATGGATGAATCAAGCTAGTCTGTGTGGCATTCTCTATGGATACTTAAATGGACGAGTCATGCTAATCTGTGTGGCATTCTTTATGAATACATAAATGGACGAGTCAAGCTGTGTGGCATTCTCTATGAATACTTAAATGGATGAGTCAACGTAGTCTGTGTGGCATTCTTTATGAATACTTAAATGGATTAGTCGAGATAGTCTGTGTGGCATTCTTTATGAATACTTAAATGGATGGGTCATGCTAATCTGTGTGGCATTCTCTATAAATACTTAAACGGATGAGTCAAGCTAGTCTGTGTGGTTTTCTCCATGAATGCTTAAATGGATGAGCCAAGCTAGTCTGTGTGGCATTCTCTATGAATACTTAATGGATGAGCCAAGCTAGTCTGTGTGGCATTCTGTATGAATTCTTAAATGGACGAGTCAAGCTAGTCTGTGTGGCATTCTCTATGAATACTTAATGGATGAGCCAAGTAAGTCTGTGTGGCATTCTCTATGAATGCTTAAATTGATGAGCCAAGCTAGTCTGTGTGGCATTCTTTATGAATTCTTAAATGGACGAGTCAAGCTAGTCTGTGTGGCATTCTCTATGAATACTTAAATGGATAAGTCAAGCTAAAGTGTGTGACATTCTCTATGAATACTTAATTGGACGAGTCATGCTAATCTGTGTGGCATTCTTTAAGAATATTTAAATGGATGAATCAAGCTGTGTGGCATTCTTTATGAATACTTAAATGGATGAATCAAGCTAGTCTGTGTGGCATTCTCTATGAATTCTTAAATGGAAGAGTCATGCTAATCTGTGTGGCATTCTTTATGAATACTTAAATGGACGAGTCAAGCTAGTCTGTATGGCATTCTCTATGAATACTTAAATGGATGAGTCAAGCTAGTCTGTATGGCATTCTTTATGAATACTTAAATGGATTAGTCGAGATAGTCTGTGTGGCATTCTTTATGAATACTTAAATGGATGAGTCATGCTAATCTGTGTGGCATTCTCTATGAATACTTAAATGTACGAGTCAAGCTATTCTGTGTGGTATTCTCTATGAATACTTAAATGGATGAGCCAAGCTAGTCTGTGTGGATTTCTCCATGAATACTTTAATGGATGTGCCAAGCTAGTCTGTTTGGCATTCTCTACGAATACTTAAATGGTTGAGTCAAGCTAGTCTGTGTCGCATTCTCTCTGAATACTTAAATGAATGAGCCAAGCTAGTCTGTTTGGCTTTTCTCTACGAATACTTAAACGGATGAGTCATTCTCTATGAATACTTAAATGGATGAGCCAATCTAGTCTGTTTGGCATCCTCTACGAATACTTAAGCATTCTTTACAAATACTTAAATGGATGAGTCATGCTAGTCTGTGTGGCATTCTCTACGAATACTTAAATGGATGAGTTAAGCTTGTCTGTGTGGTATTCTTTATGAATACGTAAATGGATGAGCCAAGCTAATCTGTTTGGCATATTCTATTGTAAGGTTACCATAGGTCATCTTTTTCCTGGTCATGTGCTCTATTTCCGTTCTTAAATCTCTATACATATACTGATATAGACACACCCATTCTCCGCAATATCCCGTTTCTTCAAGTTCAGATTTGGATACCCTACCCTATAATTACTTAAATAGATGAGACATGTTGGTCGGTATAGCATTCTCTATGACTACTGAAATAAATGAGAGAAGTTCTAAAACCTGGCTATATTTAGCCCGAGTAAAGTTCTAATAATAAAATGCGTCCATATAATTGATTTATTGCATTAATTTAAGCAGCGTTATGCTCTATATTCAGCATTATAATAGATGATCGTGAAGATGACATTTATGATGGATTCAACTGCTCCATCCTCTTTGTGAATGAGCTATATATTTGAAAACTGTTGTGACCGTGTGGCCAAATTAATATTTATAGTTATTCGTGCGAGCTCTGTTGGTTTGCGCGTTCACTACTCATTACGCTGAATCAGTGAAATGTTTATCCGATTTCAAACGCAGATCTAACAGTTAAGAAATCCTAACGTTTTATTGCTAAATTTTATAATTTTATTATTATATTTTGCATTAAATGAAGAAACTGAACATAAAGTGAGAAAATAAGTTTCATAATGATTATGTATGTAGTGTTCACAAATTTTAATTCTACATAATATTAGGAATATTTGTTGTTTATTAAAGTTTGAAGGTACAAAATCCACCCTGCACATGAGTCCAGATTGTTTGCATTCACTGAAGTTTCAGTGCCAGTAGTTGGAAGCTAGAGGGTTGCCTTCCAATCCTGATTTTATTGATTTGAAAGGAAATTGGATGATTCAGACTCGAGTTTGAGGATCCACATCCACAAAAGAAAATTAATCCTTGACACTTACTGACTTGCCTGGCCAAATGAAAAAAGTTGTATTCGAAACTTTGTTTCCATTATTTCAAAACTCGCTGGCATAATTTTCTTTAGACATGAAACTTTACTGATAGGAAATGAGCAATTTATCTCTGTAAAAATGATTTATGAAGTAGACGGCAAAGACAATTAATGGAAATATATGATTTTTTATTTTCGGTTTGTGGTTGTTGTTTTTTGTTGTGATTTTGTTTGTTTTGTTTTTGTTTAAGAAAACAAAAATGTGTTCACAGAATACATATGCCCAGTTATATATGAATTTATTGCCCTAAATGCGTGACAGCCCTGTACGACAACTGGACTACGTGCCAGTACGACAACTGGACTACGTGCCATTTTCATAATCTCAATGGGGCATTCGAAAGAATACACATCCATATTCGTCTACCTAATTTTACGCTTAATATTTTTTTGTGTTGGAATACCAGGTGACTAATAAATGTATCGAAACACAACTTGTTCCAGGATTATTTTATTCCAAATATATCCTCGTAATTACTTTCATAAGTTATTGCTACATCATCGCTCTAGGAAATAAGCAGATGTGTTGAAAGCATATTTTTGTCCAGACAGTAATTGGTAGAATTTTGGTCATTATCCACCAACAAAAGGTATGGCGGAAACAAAAAAAATGACGGCCGATCTGTCATGTATAATTACTGAGGTCAAAAAAGGAAGGCTCTTTACATCATCACACAATACACACTGGAAATGCACGGTCCATTGTCTTATCAATCTCTGTTGACCGGGTCTTTTATCATTTTTTACGAGTGTTGAAAGCCCCAAAAGGCCACCTGGACATTAAATAAACCTGTCTTTCGTTCCTTTCTAAAATGTCATGAAATTGCCTTGCACAGATATAGTAAGTTTACAAATGTCTACGTTACAATTTTGACAATAATATGTGTTCACAGAAAGTATTGTTCCTGAGAAGACTTTGGTTATTATGTTCAGAGCTGGATAAAATTCATTTTCGGATCGCCACCCCAAATGACTTCAGATTTTGTATTACCTTTTTGACAAGCTAGTTAACAGAAATCCCATACTGTTTTCGGTCCTAATAAAGGTGTCTTCTCTTAGGGATACTTCGTAGACAAATCACACATATGCATATCTTAGTTACAAGAAGATTGTTACAATTTATGAACTCTACACTTTATAAATGTTTAATGTTAACACTATACATTGAATATGTGTGTTTGATTCAGGTTGAATCCAATCGAAGCAGTGTATGTATGTATGTATGTATGTATGTATGTATGTATGTATGTATGTATGTATGTATGTATGTATGTATGTATGTATGTATGTATGTATGTATGTATGTATGTATGTATGTATGTATGTATGCATGCATGCATGCATGCATGCATGTATGTATGTACAATGGATGCAGGCAGGCATGTATTTTCTGTATGAAAACAAATATTTTTGGATACATCTTTCTCTATCTTTCAAAACTCAGGCAACAGGTCCTATTTAATAGTTGGCAAAGGAAATTGACTATTTACATAGATACTTTCAAACTGCTTGTGATAGTCTGTTTAATTAGATCAGTTGTTCTTTTCATTTAAATGAAGATCATAAGAAAAGTTGAATTAAGTAATACAACAGAAATTTATTATTTGCAAAATGTTGAATTTATTTCGTTTAAAATAGAATAATGTTGTAATTTTGTTTATTTTTGCCATCGTTTTGCTATTAGACGAAATACAGGAGAGGTACTATGACAAAGTTTGCCCTGCGGTATTTCTGAACATCCCACCATACGTACCGCAGTGTAATAATATTTTACTCCGATTTCCTCAAAATAACATTATATGATATATATTGTATTAATTGAATAAAAAATATTTATTTTAAGATAACAATGAAATAAGATATCTCTGCTCAAAAGACAATCGCAGACCCTCACCCCCCAAAAAGTTAAAAACAAAATAAATTCAATAAATGTTTATTACCTTATAGTTCATGGATTTGCTAAATGTATGTCAAATTTGTAAAAACTATCGTCTAAAAACTAACGCGGGGTGATTAAACTTACAACATAGCTTACTCCCTGTAAAAGACATTGTGCTGATAATAGAGAGCTTCTGGATAAAAATAGATAGTTTTGACACAAGCCAATCCTTTACTAGTTACACTACCGCTGCTACACAGGGAAACGTTTGAGTGGCATACCAACACACGGCAAGAGATTAATTAAAGAGAGCCGGCAAGCATAAAATACACTAAGCAACAAACGAGAAAATATTATGTGGACTATAGAAATTAAAAATTAAGACAGAAAACAACTGCTCTCCAAAAAATCGTCAGCTGATTCTAGGTCTTATAAAGGAATACACTTACTTAATAAATTTACAATACACTAGTAAACAACCAACCTATTATGTTTTTTCCCCTTTTTATCCGCAAATTATTCAAAACATTGGACTTGGCTCAAATATATTTCAAAACACCTCGTTCTGTCACCATGCTTACATACGTGACACGTATGGATAAGTTAATAAATATATTCTAATATTCGAAATTAATATTTACAAATAAATACAAAACACAAAAGGAATAATTGTTGTAATTAATTAAATGTGAAAAATAAAAAGATGCTTATAATATCATTACATTCGTAACAATATTACTCGAAATTTCTGTACATTTGTTGGTTACGGAAACTATTGAAGTAATGGTACAGTGAAAAAGTCGCGTGGTAGCTACTACAAATCAAATACTGCGGTAAACAGGAAAATTGGCAAAACCACGCACCTCTGAATATGGTATTGCAAACTTCAGAGAATAAAATTTGTGACCATTGTGATCCAGATGCTATTTAACAACAATGCTTTGTTTTTATTATTTTTACTTTTTTATTTTTATTTGTTTTATTTAAAGTTGCTGTACATATTGTAACCTTCCTTTGAAGAACCTTCATTTGTTAGAAGTACTAGTTATTTAAATGCTAGGAATTAGCATGCAGATTGTGTCACATGAGTGGATTCCACCAATCGCTTGACAGCTTGGATATATCCATATATCTTCGTTTACCGAGCAAGGTAACACATATTGCTGACTAATTGAAATAAAATCCACTGCTTCTGAGACCTTCACGTTATATAAATTTTGTCTTACAGGGATTATGGTTTTATTTTCCTCTTTTATATAAACAAAATCGATTTTCATTAGTTGCACATTGATATAGCATATTTGCAACTCAGCTATTAAAAAAACCAAAACAACTAAATAAAATAAATTCGAAAGGTGAGAGCTTAAAATAGTTTTACAGCTAATATGTTTTCTTCTTAATTTAATCAAGTATATAGTTCCATTTAAATGCTTCCTTACTAATAAAGGTCCTATCAAATATATTTTAAAAATAATTCAGTATATAAACCCTTAAATGTTTATTGTATTAAATTTATATTATCTGGAAATGGCGTAAAAATCTGGGATCGTTTGACATTTATGAATACTGTGTTGAAGTGTAATTGTATGCAGCATCAAGTTTGTATTCACAGACATTTTCTTTTACAACCTTCTTTTAAGATAAGGACAGGTTGGTATGAATATTACATGAAAAATATGATACCATTCTCCTGCAATATCTTTTGAATAAAGGAGTACTGTGGTGCAGAAATGGAAAAAAAGCATTTGTCAGGAACACGAACAATATAGAATAGCATTTAGACCAAACAAAATATTTTCAAGCTCAGTCTAGAACATTTGATATAACTGCAGCCTATTTTACCTTTTCCTTGCTGTTAGCTGTTTCCTCACTCCTCCTCCACCATTGAGATGGCCATTGGAGTCTTCTGATTTTGTTGATTTCCTCATCCGTACTTGCCAGCACAGTTCTTTCATATTCTGCGCACACGATCCCATATACTGCTTGTAATCCTTATAAACCTGAATTCAATCTTCTGTCTGCAAACTATCCCAAGGAAAATCGATTTATTAATATATGTTTATGAATTAAAATATTCTAACACAAACTGCTCAACATTGTCGAAGCACCTGTACGAACTACATGCGTAAGTTCTCAGAATCATAACGAATTGTTTTGGAAAACACTATACCTGTGGATACCTGTGGGCAAATCTCCAAAGAACGCATTGATGAAGTGTATTCCCGATTTCGTATGTTGACAATTCACAAATACTGGAAACTTAAACTTTAAATGAAAGTTGTGGGAACTTTTAAACAATTCTTTGCAATACTCTGGGTGGTAACCGAATATCAGTATTAGGACCTGGCTGAGACTGTGCTGCGGACGCTACAAAAGGCTAAATAGCGACCAAGACGCGATGCTCTTCGAATACGGCTCCCTGCAAACAGCGAGAGTACCTGAAAAGACGTCAGCTGGCTGGCTGAAACATTATATATCTGAGTGGATCAGGAACCGACTGACTCGTCTGTCAAGGGGAGCGTTCTTCACAAATAAAAAGTGGCTGACAGTCAGTCACTCAACTGTCCTGTCACATCTCCCGTTCTCTCACCTTACTGCCGGATGTGTATATAGCCAGCCGATTAAGAAATTTTCCTTTTTAAGATTTTATTGTCGTCCGACCAACTACCTCTCAGTGGCTGTAAATGTACGAAGACATGCAGGTAGAACACAAATGTTTCATTTACATAGATGTGTGTGACGTTACACATTGGTAATTAAAATTACGAATTAGGCTTAGTCTCTACGAACGCCCAGCGCTCTAGGGACAATAGTTGCTCTGAAGTGACTTGATCATAGACGAGGACATAATGTTAAATCTCAACGAACATCTATCTCCACAGGCGATCATTCGTCTTATTGTTGAGGAGTTTGAGCTTTCAAACATTGACTTCTTGGTATTGCAAAATTAATTATTTGTATCATATGCTTGCATCACTCAACATGGTGAACTTACATTTCTTGTATATTTGGACAGACTAATTTAACTCAATAACTCTATAAAATCAGTTGCATTATGATACTAGTATTAATGGGCGCACGCACAAATAGGCGGAGGAAAGGCCACTTAAGCTCTAAACATGTTTTTACCTCCATTCTTAATACTTAATAGGTAATCAATACATGTTTGCTCCCCCCAACAAAATTCTGCGTGCGCCCCTACTAGTAATATCCTAATTGGTGTTGTCTTTGCTATTCGGAGTGCTTTTCACTTCATGTATGTATGTATGTATGTATGTATGTATGTATGTATGTATGTATGTATGTATGTATGTATGTATGTATGTATGTATGTATGTATGTATGTATGTATGTATGTATGTATATATATATATATATATATATATATATATATATATATATATATATATATATATATATATATATATATAATATCCTATATTAAACAGAAATATTTACAGGAAACTGTCTTCTTAACTCCTTAAAGTTACAATTTAATTTATGTACTCAAGATTTTGGAGAAAAATGAGAACAATTAATTTTTGGTGAAATACAGAAAGAAAACTTTGCGAACCTATTGGTATTGGAAACAGTTAAATTAGTACGATCTATTAAGCAAAAACAGACAAATAATTTGCCCTATATTTTCTTGTACCAATGCGTGTTTCAGAATCGATTACTCTATGCAGTCACAGGGAGTAGTTTTGGTTGTTCTTATTGCTGTTTTTTGTGCCTGGTTACCGTATCAGGCTGATCACGTACAAACTAATTTGCATCCAAACTCTAAGCAAGTCCTTGAAAACTTGTACGATTCAAACTGCTCTAACATTGGTAATGTGGAAAAATAGTCAAATGACATAAAAAGGTGTGTGAATTGTATTTTTAATGTAGCTTTGAAAAACTTTTCAGTCATATCGCTACGATGTCTGCAGTGTTGCAGTTTATAGTGATGTTTATTACAAGGGCATTGTGACTCAGTCATGTAGCATCATGTCATTCCTAGTCCCCCAAAATCTGTTTTGATACTGATAAACGATATGTTGGTCTAGTGTGAGCTGTTCATTAAAATGTTCAATTTTGCTACATGCCAATCGTTACGGAACAAACCTGCGTACACTTTAGACACATACCAGTAATTGGTAACATCCATATCAAGCGCGAAATTCAAAATGGCCACATGAGAGATGGTTGTGTAGACTGAAAAGTTACCAAACATATGATTTGCTTCATAAATACAATGTATATATGTACATGTCACCAAAAGAACCCTTCAGCTGACGGTAGCTGTACAGTAATGTATTCCCATGTGTGCAGGCAAATTTGAATGCAGATAATTGCAGCTTTTGATGAACAGGTGATATCATCGCCTCACATGAAAATCATTACAGATGAAGGGATGATTTGTCGGCCTAGTCCAACCCAGCCATATTATCCTGACATCAGACCGACCAGTCCTTACACTAACCTCTTAATACTTAGCGAGAAGCGAAGTAGCTGTTAGTATCATTTGTATAAGTCTTTGGTATGACCAGGCTAGTGTTTCAACCCGCAACTTCTCGCATCATAGGCGGACGCTCTAACCACTTAGGCCACCGGAGTGGTCCAATAAAAAAGAAAAGATTGTCCAAAAAGGAGGACACTTGGTCTAAATAAACATATGAGATTTTTTGCACTAGTATTGCTTACTAATTATTTTATAATCCTGATCACTCTGTGAAAGTCTAACATTTACCCATTTTTTTATGCAGTTTGTATATTTGTGGGCATTGAATAAAATGTCTGACATACAAAAGTTTCGTTAAAGAGTTGTACTCGATATATTGTTCAATCTGTTTAAAAACAACTTCCACACTAATTTTCTATCTTGTGTTAAGTTTTCACTATGTAATCTACATACAAATATATATTGTAATGCATTTGGAGTAGGCGCATTTGGTTATAAAGCCCCGTTTTAAGTAATTCTTAGATTTTTGTGATTGTATGATTATTGGAACACGGTCCAGTTGAAATATTCCTTAGTCTGAAAAATTAGCCAATTACTAATAGCACACGTCAAGGAGTGAAGTGTTAGTGAGTTTCCATGATGTCATGGTTTACTTGTGTTTCTTTGGGTCAGAGCCGCATGAGTGTCCCTATCGTCCCACAATCCTTGATAAAAAAATTGTTGTACATTGGTTGTGTGACTGCAGGAGCATTATTTATGGCTGGAGACGTAAATTACACAATGGAATAAGCAGGATGGGACTTTGCAGACATGTCTGCAAACTATATATTTATATCGCCATGGTGGCAATGTGATGAAGAGAAACCATGCAGAAGTGAGGTTGTTAAACAATTGGAAAGTTTGTGGGTTCTATGGTCTTGCATTAGTCAAAATTATTTACAGAATAGACATGTTGTACTTTCTAATTTACAACAGAAGTTGCATAGAAGTCTTTGGATTAAAGCAGACTTATCACTTCTTACTGAAATGCGTCAGGGCTTGACACCGCTTCATCAAAGCAAATGCCCTTGGATTGTAACTGTCGAGATAAATCTTTTGAAAGTGATAATAAATTGTGCTAAAAATGCAATTCGAATGTTTGAACTACTGAAATTTGTTGGATGATGGTTAGAATGGTAGCAACGAGGAAAAGTGTTATGTGGAAGAGCGCAAACATTATCCACTTGTCGATTTAATAATATATGGAAATAGAATAAATATTATTCTTGGATTATTCACTTGTCGATTGAATACTACATGGAAAGAAAAATAAATTAATCTTACCATTATTCACTTGTCTATTTAATATCAAATGAAATTAGAATAAACATTAGTCTTACATTATCCACTTTCTGATTTATTACTAAATTGAAATAAGCATTAACTTTGCATTATGCTCTTATCGATTTAATACTAAATGGAAATAATATAACCAATTGGCAATATAAAACTAAACGGAAACAATATAACCACTTATCGATTTAACACTAAATGTAAATAATAAAACCAATTATCGATTTAACACTAAATGTAAATAATAAAACCAATTATCGATTTAACACTAAAAGAAAATAATATAACCACTTATCGATTTAACACTAAATGGAAATAATGAAGCCACTTATCGATTTAACACTAAATGGGAAAAATATAACAAATTATCGATTTGATTCTAAATGGAAATAATAAAACCACTTATCGATTTAATACTAAATGGAAATAATATAACCACTAATCGATTTAACACTAACTGGAAATAATATAACCACTTATCGATTTAACACTAAATGGAAATAATACAACACTTGTCGATTTAAGACTAAATGGAAATAATATAACCACTTGTCGATTTAAAACTAAATGGAAATAATAAAACCACTTGTCGATTTAACAATAAATGAAAATAATATAACCATTTATCGATTTAACACTAAATGAAAATAATATAACCACTTAACAATTTAACACTAAATGGAAATAATGTCACTACTTATCGATTTGACACTTAATGGAAATAATATAACCACTTATCGATTTAACACTTAATGGAAATAATACAACCACTTATCAATTTAACAATAAATGGAAATAATATAACACTTGTCGATTTAAGACTAAATGGAAATAATATAACCACTTGTCGATTTAAGACTAAATGGAAATAATATAACCACTTGTCGATTTAACAATAAATGGAAATAATATAACCACTTATCGATTTAACACTAAATGAAAATAATATAACCACTTAACAATTTAACACTAAATGGAAATATTATAACCACTTATCGATTTCACACTATTTTTACTGAAGATCCACTTCTGGACATGAAACTTTTGAACATGCGGATGCGAATGGGTTGAGTGATGGGAATTAGGTATAAACAAGTAATACTACTTATATTATTTATTACTAATTCCATGTGTTCCAGGCCCATATAATCTTTAATCTGAATTATATATCTCATAAATTAATGTCTGTCGTTGTCTTTACAATTTGTTATCAGATACCTTATTACATGTATGTTCGTAACATGTATTTACAAATGTTCCCGACCTGAACAAAACGAGTCAATATGTTTGAGAGACTTTATTTATGTCACGTTGGCACCCATTTTATTAATTATAATGTGTGCGGCATAGAGAGATAATCTAAGCTTAATTAAGAGCCATCTATAGCTGACCAAATTCACTAGCAAGTTTATATCACTTGTGACAAAACATATCTTCCATGTAAATTGTCCAAGGACATCAAACCATCTTGATAAAAGCTTCCCTGAAGTTTGACATACGAAACCTTTTAACCCTTTTTTTGAGAGAGGTGACCTATACATATTAATGTCATGGCTTGGATGTAGGGGGAAATATTTACCAAGCGGTATAAGTGGCTTTGATAAAAAGTAATAAAACGTTCTATAAATATTGTTCCTGATGTAAATGAACATGTAAAAGTGTATAAAAAATGAAATAGCTTTCCAAAATTAAACGAAGCTTAAAAATGTAATTCTATATTTAGTTGAAAGTAAACAAGATTAGAGTAATGATCACTGTTTGTTCAGTTTTGAAATAGATGTTTAAACTAATTTTGCTTATCTGCTATTTTTTCTTTTATTACAGTAATTAATATAGCATTTACTTTATATGTATGTATGTATGTATGTATGTATGTATGTATGTATGTATGTATGTATGTATGTATGTATGTATGTATGTATGTATGTATGTATGTATGTATGTATGTATGTATGTATGTATGTATGTATGTATGTATGTATGTATGTATGCATGTATGTATTTATGTATGTATTTATGTATGTATTTATGTATGTATGTATCTATGTATGTTTGTAATTATGTATGTATGTATGTATGTATGTATGTATGTATGTATGTATGTATGTATGTATGTATGTATGTATGTATGTATGTATGTATGTATGTATGTGTGTGTGTAGGTATGTATATGTATATACCTTGATTTCTTTCATATGAATCTGGAACAAATGTATGTATGTATGTATGTATGTATATATATATATATATATATATATATATATATATATATATATATATATATATATATATATATGTTTGTGTGTGTGTCTGTGTGTGTGTATGTGTGTGTGTGAGAGAGAGAGAGAATTATTTACTAGACCGTCATGCGAGTGTGACTGCTACACACGACCTTACATACCTTCGACTCAGTGCCATCATTTTTTTTGGTAATGCGTGCAATGTGGAATAGTGCGTGCAGGCAAGGCGATAGGTGCCATTTACTCGCGGACCTGGGTTCGAAACTCCGTAGAGTCCGAATTTAATTTCTCTAGCCTGTATGATAGTACTGTTTGTATTAAACTATATATATATATATATATATATATATATATATATATATATATATATATATATATATATATATATATATATATATATAGTTTAATACAAACAATACTATCATACAGGTTAGAGAAATTAAATTCGTACTCTACCGAGTTTCGAACCCAGGTCCGCGAGTAAATGGCACCCATCGCCTTGCCTGCACGCACCAACCCATATACCGTCACGACTAAGCACGCATCACCAAAAATGATGGCACTGAATCGGTGTTATATAAGCTCGTGCGTAGCAGACACACTCGCATGACGACCTAGTAATTAATTCTCATATATATGTACACAGTTGTTCCAGATTCCTATGAAAGAAATCAAGGTATATAGGATTTTTGTATTACAAATAATTATAAATATATACCAGACAGAACAGACTGTGCTATCCCTGGATTCTGTAGTAGAATCTTGATAATAGTGGGCAGAAATAATAGTTTAATACAAACAATACTATCATACAGGTTAGAGAAATTAAATTCGTACTCTACCGAGTTTCGAACCCAGGTCCGCGAGTAAATGGCACCCATCGCCTTGCCTGCACGCACCAACCCATATACCGTCACGACTAAGCACGCATCACCAAAAATGATGGCACTGAATCGGTGTTATATAAGCTCGTGCGTAGCAGACACACTCGCATGACGACCTAGTAATTAATTCTCATATATATGTACACAGTTGTTCCAGATTCCTATGAAAGAAATCAAGGTATATAGGATTTTTGTATTACAAATAATTATAAATATATACCAGACAGAACAGACTGTGCTATCCCTGGATTCTGTAGTAGAATCTTGATAATAGTGGGCAGAAATAATAGTTTAATACAAACAATACTATCATACAGGTTAGAGAAATTAAATTCGTACTCTACCGAGTTTCGAACCCAGGTCCGCGAGTAAATGGCACGAATTTATGCAATGACGATAGCTATTTCTGATTCTGAAATATATAAGCCTGCGTGACAGTGGTCTTGGTGCAGTTTTACTTCAATTACATGATTGAAAGTTATTCCAATTTGCATATGGTAGTAGAAAGTTTTTTCCTGCTGAACGCAAATGTTCAGTCAGGGAAAGTTAATGCTTAATTATCTTTGGAATCTACAAATTTCAGCGCTAGCAGTATAAGCGAAAGTTTTATCTGGAAATTGAACTCCAAATACTTGCTTATTTGGCCCAAGCTAAACTGACGAATGCACGTGCTAGGTTATACGATTTTGTGGAAAAGAAACAGCATTATGGTACGCAATTTTAATTTCCTGTAATATTAGATTTCTTTGTTTGGTTTTATGCAAATGTGTTTTATATGCTTATGCATGTATCGTATATTCATTTCATATAACTCTGTTTATATGCTAGAGTGTTAGGCAATTTAATTCTTTAATTTATCAGTTATTAGTTCATTACTAGATTTGACGGATTTGTGATTTAATTCTAATTGCAGATGTGTAGCATTGCATAGAGATTTGTGAAATAATCCAAAAATGTAGAATTTCTTATGGTTTTATGAATTAAATTCCTTTCTCTGTAGGATTAAATGGTGTACCGTTAGTTAATGATAATTGCATATTTATATATGATTTTGCAATGCCTAAATGATCTTGCACGTTGCATGTTATAGGTTACTTAAGCTAGGATTTAGTGGGAATCGAACATTTATCGCAGTAGATGTATGGTATAGGGGTCATTTGTAAGGACCGTTAATCGTAAGGTAACATTAGGTCAGAATTTATGCAATGACGATAGCTATTTCTGATTCTGAAATAACGAAAGTGAGAGGTTCTAAATAATCAGATAGAGGGTGAAAACATGCACCGCTTTAGCCGTAATATTGTCATTTAAGTGAATAGCTTTATGTATCTCTTCCCGAAAAACCATTGAAATCCATTAATGTAAATCGGCTGGAATGAAATTACAATTTTGTTTTAGTATAAGTATTAATGAAATAAAATTGTATTGTATTGTTTGCGGGGTCTTGTATTTGTTTATTTCTATTTAATTGTCTCGCTTAGTTATATGTCAATATATTATACTTTACAATTTTTGTCGTCCCATTTGTAAGTGAGAAAGGAAAATAAAAAGCTCGTTTAAAAATCTGCATGATTTTGTATCAAAGACTTTATTTATTGTATAATAGGAAAGCTACCTCGGCAACATCTTAACATATCGATCACTTTGATGTCTGTGTATGAGAACATAGCAACATATCGATCACTTTGATATCTGTGTATGAGAACATAGCAACATAGTGATCACTTTGATATCTGTATATATGAACATATCAGCACAGTGATCACTTTTTGACTGTATATATGAACATATCAACACAGTGATCACTTTGATGTCTGTATATGTGAACATGTCAACACAACGGTCACTTTGATGTCTAAAATGTGAATATATCAACATAGTGATTACTTCGATGTCCGTATGCGCAAATGTATCTCACTATGTCTACATCATGGATTAATATCTATCTGAAAGTTTTTCGATAGTTTTTTCATAAGATAAATATCAGCGTTAAAAGATTATATTTTCTAGCTACATAAATGACAGGCTGAACAAAATGAGAGTCTCTTGTATTCAATTTGGGGAAGATTATGAATTTAAATTTTTTCAGAGACGATGAAATATTGTTTCTTAACATTGAGATATGAGGAAATAATGCTTTTATAGTGGCCTATATTTATAAGAAATTGTACTTCAAATGAAATTAAATCAGCTAAGGATTTTGCACATTTCAGTCTAGGTAATCCATTAGTCAATACAAAATAAGGGGACATAACTTTAATGGAATCAAGAATGTTGACTAGATGTTTAATTTATTAGTTGAAATGTTTACTGTTTGATTGACATTTCTGTCAAATCTGTTGGCTTTTATTTGCTGCTTTCAATGCGAGTAAATAAAAATGTAATAGTTGCGGAAAATATTAATCACATATATCACACGTCACAGGTTTGATATTGTCTACCGCAAAAAGATATAAAAGTACAACAGAAGCGAAGTGTTCTGTTGGTAATAAGCAACTTGGCTAGGTCACAATTAATAGTTCCGGTTCAGTACCCAAGAATGTATTCCCAGTCTATTTTTAGAGCCTTTTTCTGTTTCGTTTGGTGGTGATACGAGAGTTGGATTTAGGCATTCTTTGTTTGGATTTAAAGGCAATTGTTTATTCATTAGAATATGAGCTTATGGTGTGATTGTCTGTTTGTTTCAGCGACAGTGAACAGCGTGTAATAAGGTTATGATGATGAAATTAATGTTTCATTGCACGTTCGTTTGTTGACGGTCAAGCCTTTCAAAACAATGCACGTCAACCTATGACATGAATTTTACAGAGAAGCTGTCTTTGAAAGCATTTTAGATTAACATACGATTTGTATTGATTGTCATACAGAGGAAAGTTCACTACTGTAAAACAAATGTAGAGAATATATAGTTAAATTAATTGTGTCCTTTGGCCTGTAAAAGCAGTATTTGAGTAAATTTTTAATTGGTATAAAATCTTTATTAAAAACGATAGACAACTTCAAATTTAATACGTTACGTATATTGACTTTAAAATATAAAAATAGAATGAAATTAAGAAAATTAACTTTTACTTTAAAAAATTTAAATGAATTTTCAAAAAGAAATAAAAAATATCTGTACCCCAAATGCATAAAGGGATAAAATATATTTTCCCCAGGTATATTTACCCTTGCATGTAAGAAAACAGCAAAATGTTGTTAGTTGAAAACAAAATGCATTCCATTTTATTGTTCAGTTTTGTTAAGATATTGAGTGATGTAGTGCTGCGTTGTGGACTATATTATATCATTTGAATTCTAATGATCAATTTTGATTATGCATTATTAATTACTAATAACATATGTTAACTGACACTCGAAAGATTACATAATAAATATTCAATCATTATTTGACTTTAACTTTTGTACAACGGATCTTAATATGGTTGCATATCCGACATGAACAAATATCCATATATTTTAGAATGCTTGGGATCAAAAGTTGACATTCAGTACATCATATAGGCAGACATTGTACTTATAGTGAATCTTTATGGCATGGTAATGGCTGTGTTGTGTACTTCAAATATCCCTAAATGGTATTTTCATCATGAATATGCCTATGTATGGTAACACATTTCAATTTAGTACTTTGACAGATTGCGGTATTGTAGCATCAACTGATATCTGATTCCACTAAATCATTGAGTTTAATATCTGGTAACCCATACTCTTATAAATACACTAAATTTTCAAACAGATCATTTGAATTATGGTTGTACATGTGATTTTTACAAGTACATTGTATATGTCCCACACATGCAAATAAATTTCCATCCTTGTTTAAAAGTTTTGGGGATCAGAATTTACATTTAGTTGATGATATAGGATCTATTGGCACCTATAGCTGGTCTGTGTGGCCACATTTTGCCGTATTCACTTGCAAAATAATTTTTTAAATATAATTTCCTCATGAATAAGATTGCTTATAGTGATATATTATAATTTAGTACATTGTCACTAGAATTTCCTGTATTCTGGTATATACTACTCTTTGCACCAATGATCAAACCTCACCGTTCCAACATTGCCTTTAACTTTATGATACTTACTCTACCTGATAAGTTATTTAACCTATACATGGTCAAATATGCTTCTAGAAACCTCATATATGTTTAGGATTCATTTATCACTTTAATATATGTCAAACGATTCACATACCTAAGCCTCACTATGTCAAGTTTACATTTTTTCCCAATGTTAGCATGCTGAATGTTATTTTGAAATCTCCATATCTAACACATTTTAACTTCATCTGCATACATCTTACTGTTTTCCAGAATTAGGTAAAATATTATATTTTTTCAGGTCTAGCCTGCTATCTGGAACAAAATGCTAGAGTTGTATCAGTATAGAAGCTCTTCAGTAGACTGGTGGTGATGGCAAGGGCTCATAAGGACACGTGCAGTGTATTGCAATAAGTGACCAAGATTAGTCAATATCAGTACACTGATACACAGTACATCAAAGATATGACTTAGATCTTCGTGAGAAAGATTAGCACCATTATCAGTAAGGTAGAACCTACCTCCCTGAAGCTGTGTTTTCCTATCACAATGTCGCCTTTTGTAGTTATCGATGTTGAAATTGAATGCATTTTGGCTATTAAACATGGTATTGGTGTCATCAAAACTTTAAATTTTAGTGCGCTATTAGTTATACAAATAACTGCCTAAGTAACTGACTCAATAATTGTGGAACAAAGCACCTGTCACTTTTTCTTTAGTGTATATTTTTATATGCATCTGGACAGACAAGTTGCAATTAGCTGCCAAAATCACTGTGAACTATCATACTTCATCAACCCTGGGTAAAATGTTATCAGTTGTACAGAAGCAAACTACCGTTTGTTTTAAATACTATTCAGTAGTCAACTTTGCTGTCTAAATTTTGCCAAACTTAATTCTCTTTACTTGTATGAAATTTTAATTTTTCAATAAAATTTAGTTTTTGGAATGTAAATGATTATCTAATTTTTCATTTAAATATAATTTTTCTATAAATTAAATTTTACGAAAACGATTTTAAGACAGGCCTAATCATGTATAGCAATTGGGTTTTTACGCCATTAAAATTGTCCTATAATTAAGGAAGATGGCAAATTTAGTTTTGGTTTCTCAAAAACACTTGGAACCACTCCGGTGCCCTAGTGGTTAGAGCGTCCGCCTCGGATTCGGGAAGTCGTGGGTTCTATCCCCGGTCGAATCATACCAAAGACTTACAAAATTGGTACTAACAGAGAGAGTTCGAAGGGTATGGAACTCTATCTTGCATAGACAATGTTATTATTAAAGTAACTGAAAATTTGTATTCCATCGGTGTAAAGCAAATTGTTAAAAACCTAATACGTATTTGCTAACTTCGTGACGCAGAGTTAGAAGCTAAAACCCTGCTGTACAGTCAAATGAAAGTTTATACTTAATGGATCAAGTGCCAAGCTTGACTTGTTGATTACTGTGTCGGCTATTGCCTTGGAGAAAATAACCAACTAAGACTGCGATTAGGAGCATCTTGTCTCCACAACAGCCAAGCTTTGACGGAAGTAAAGAATACATCGTTCCATGTTATAAACATCGTAAACATATAGTTTTACATACACGAGGAGTCAATGCAACTAATTAATGAAGCTTTTATACACTTCTCCATGTGAGCGCTGGTCAAAGTTATACATCTAAAGAAAGATATGGATTTGTTTTACTTCAGATTCATTTTACACTATGTTGCGAACCGTTAACTCAGAATTGCACAACATTGTCTACATTTTTACCAAAAACATATGTTGAGAGGAGAAAATTCAACTTAGCAGTAAAAGATCTGAGAGTTAAAAACTTTTCTTATTATGCTATATACAATTTTCGACGATGATTGGTAGTCATAATTGTACCATATGCCCATTTTTTAATAAATTTTTCTGAGGAATTATTTGTTTGTTTTGTTCTTGTGTGCAAAATTCTCGCAAATGTTCTAGTTGCTAAAGAGTTTGTTTTCTTAAAATGTGAATACATTGTAGCGATTATTTTATGTTATCAAGGCACATTCTTTTGATAAACTTCTATAGATTTTTTTAAAACAAACCTTGAAAAAATATCCTATAACATAATGACAAGATTAAATCTGTAGCAACAATATCGTACACTTACCTCAAACAACGATCATGCACCATCTCTGACTTCATTAAAAACTAGTTTGGTGAATACAAGGTATAACGGTATTAAAACGAAAGTTCTTTCCTACAAAGTGATTACTATCAAACTAAAGTCCTTTTTATTTACCCACAATCATCATTGGATTCAAGCAAATGAGTTTTTCAGGTCAATCCTCGTTTTCAGTGACGTTGTTATCCTCGGATCTCCTTGTTTACATCCTTTCCCAGCCCGTGACGTCATACTGGCAATCTTCTGCACGGTGAATGAAACAGCCATCCTTGTCTCCAGCTGTTGAAGATTGTACGCCACTTTCCCATCAACCACGATTGCAAGATAAATTATGTTTCTTTTATTCAATCCTACCTTTATTAGATACACTTTATACCGCTAGTTCTCCAAGTATAGTCAAAGCAAATGAAGGAGCCAGAAAAAAACCAAAACAATTTACACATGCAGATGACCCCATAACAGAAGACCTTTGCTTTTGAGTCCTGACGATTTCAATAGCATATCCATATTCATATTTCTCGAAATTGTTGATGAAATTTTCAGTATGAAAGTGCTTAATGAGTTTAATGTATTTATTTCATACAATTCACCCCTTAATCGCTTAACTAAAAATAACATATGGTAGGTTGTCCAAGGTCATAAGTGAATGACCTTTAGGAAGGATGGTGGGTGGAAGTTTTTAAATAAAAACTTGCGATCCTCAAATAGTTTTTAAAAAATATTCTAGCTCTGATGTTAAAAAGAAAAGAAAATAACTAATTATATTCAGTATATTTACCTTAACAAGTACCTTGAAGTAAAAGAACTAATTATATTTAGCATATTTGCCTAAACACACTAAGTATTTTGAAGTTAAAGAAAACCAAGTATCCCGGCTCGGAAGAAAATGCCTCAACATCTACCATGAAAATTAAATCATCGTTCCTAAGGTGTGTATAGTAAACTGGGTCTTTTCAGCATTCGCTGCTGACACGTGAGTAGTCAGTTCTTAGATGTGTCAGAGAGATGGGTGGATTTGAATGTATGTTTAGTTTGTATAACATCTGGATCAAAACATTAGGGACTGATTATTTATATATTGGATGAGGGGTGAAATGGGTAAGTTTGAAAACAAAATACAGTCCCTAATGGCTTGAAAAAATATTGCACTGGTTTTATGTCCATCATACTAGTTGATAAAATTTAGTGTCTTGAGGTATTCGAACAATTTATCTGATTTAAAAGAAAAGCCCACTTTTTATAAAGTTTAATGGTCTGCCTCTAAAGTCTCACAGGGTCATTTGGTTTTGGTGAATTTTCATCGGACTAAAGCATATTGCAAAAAAATGAGAAAAGTGTTTATATTGAAGATACAAGTAAAATTTAAGTTAATGAGCTTGTGGAAAACAGATCTTAATGAAGGTAATTAAGTTTTATTTGTACAACTGATAGCTTTTACACTGGATCTGCAATATCCCAAACCACATTTTTTACGTTCATGTTTGGCAGTAAAGATTCGCTTTGAAGATTTTCCAGTGACAAGGTGGCTGACACAATCAGTATAGGCCTCTTGTATGTTTGAAGTTCACCCCTTAACTATCTCGATTTTGAGATATTTACTGCTGTAACAAGTAAAAATAAATACGTTAGCTATGTTCACTTGCAGCCAAAGTTAAACACATTAGAAATCCAATGCTAGTCTAACTGATGGGCAGTCAGAATACATTAGAAATACAGTTCTAGTGTAACTGTGACAGTCACAAAACAACTCAAACCACTTTCAAGCTTAACACAAAGTGAGCGTAAACTAAATTGCAGATTAGTTTTAGTGTGAATTTATCAACACAAGTCTCATGCTATTGAGGTACACACCTCTACCTTTAAATTGGAGAATCTTTATACAATCCATAATACAAAATTGCGTCGAACAATAAATTTCAGACCATTCCTCAATACTTGTATTTTTATGTAATACTTATATCGACGTTTATTGCTTAGTAGTGTTTTGCCTCTGCATTTTTAATAACCTTTATAAAAGAAAGTTCAGATAAGTTTTTTGTTCAAGTTCATTATTTTATTCCTTCTGGCTTTTATTGCAGTCTTCCATGATTTGGAATTTTAGATATTATGGAACAGTTTTTAAAAAAATCGTCGCATCCAATTTTTTATTTTTTCATTTCAAAAGGTATTAAAACACTGTGATCATCTAAAGTGCTAAGACCTTTAATGCTGACTTTTTTGTACGACTTGGTTTGATACAAAAGTGTAGGTGAAACAAAATGTTAGATAAATATTCAGGGATAAATACTCATTTGGACTTTGCTATTCCTCTATCCCTCTCGATAACGCCAAATACAATTTCTCGAAAAACTGTTTTCAAAAAGTTTACCAAATCCTTATAATTTCACCCTCTTTAAATTCCAAATATCTTTTATGTTTCTGAATATAATTGTATTGACTAGGTTCTGTCACGCCCTGTCCTCACTTTCCAGTAGTCGTTGAACCCACCTTTGTTAATGTACTTAATGAATGAATAAATACTTCTCATATTTATTCCTCATTCTCTGTGAATACTAGTATATCACGTGTAATTCTATTTACTTGTACAGCCCATACAATCTTGCGATTTAATTCTGCTTAAGCGCTTTGCTGGTCTATTTGGAAATGCTGAAAAATGATGAAAGAATATTGGCTGAACAAGAGCTTTTACAACAAATACTTAATCGACTACTGAAAGACGTTTCTAACTTGGCTTGTCAGTATTAATATGTCCCCCGTTAGTTTATGTCTATAATTTATTTTCATCAATTGATACTAGCTTCGAGAGAAATTGATACCAAGGAGTATAAAGTTAGAAGAAGACCAGTTTAGGTCCATCCCGGCACATATTCTTTCATAGGGAAATTTCTTGTTTTCAATCCAAATAGCCTTTGTTTTTATTATGTTATATTTAAGTTTAGGTAATAGAAAACGTGCCTTGCAAAATATCATCGTTGCTTTAAGAGAATGTTTATATCCATCAAGAAGAATACAAGTTTCATCGGTGTATTCACCCAATTATACTCACTGACACTGAAAATGAATCACCGCGTGCATCTCTATCTCTATACAGTATTATATATATATATATATATATATATATATATATATATATATATATATATATATATATATATATATATATATATATATATATATATATATATATATATATATATATATTGTTTAATACAAACAATACTATCATACAGGTTAGAGAAATTAAATTCGTATTCTACGGAGTTTCGTGTGGATATGATTGTTTATAATACAACTTTTAAAGTTATTACACAACCACCTATAAAACTTGCTAACAGCTGCAGTTAATTGCGTAAAGGTTTTGCTAAAGTTTATTAATAATAATAAACGATATGAAGTTTTATTCTCTAGGTATCCATATCATAATGTAATACTCCAAAACAGTCTCTTTACCAAGCAAATTCAACGAATCCCGCAAGAAGTTACTGGTTTTCCCTTGATTTCCAAAGATTCCCAACAGATAATCTTTGTTTGCTGGAAATTCTAAATACTATAAATATATTTTTCTCTGGTTAATGCATGACCACAACTATCACAATATCACATTTACACCACAGCTTAACAATTGCCAGATTCACAACTGCAAGAGTTCTCCTTTTTACATTACTCTAACGTAGCGTCAGTATTTCTTGCCGTGAAAATATATAACTCAAATACCAAGTATAGGGAACTATTTCCATACTATACCATAGGTTAGTCAAATCATCATTTTAAGTCTCATAACGCCTTTAACTCTACATCATATTTGCCTTCATAACAACAACAGAAGGCGTCTCCAAATAACAAAACAGCCCTTTCTCAATTATCCCATTGCACAATTTAGCTGTCCCCATCCGAAATACCGTATAACGAGCCACATAATCAGCGCACACAATTAAATTTTAATAGGGACTACTTGGCTCAATGCCTACTTATTTAGCTTTGGCCTGAACTCACTACCAAATTAAACCATGCCATCACGAAATATCATCAACACTGTGACTTTTGCCCTTGTAATTGACTCATTGTTAGATCTGATGACTATTTCCCGAACAACAACTTTCCATAATCAAGCATGTAATCAAGAAATTGTTATAAATCCTTTGCATAAAGAGCAACATGAAAATGCGCACATTCTAAATTCATTGCAATACAAAAGCCTGGTATTTTCTTCAATTAATCTAGCATTTATAATTGTTTTTACCTAGTAGCAAGAACTTCACAAGGAATCTTATAGTGAATGCTTAGGAATGATATAGGGTTCTAATTTTTTTTTTAAAATCATGTCTTTGTCTTACTTTGGTGACAAACATATGGTGACTCCTTGAATTTCAAAATATGAACGTTTTTATATAGTATTTTCATATTTTATTGATCAGCATATAATTCGCTCAGTATTTTTAAAAATAATTTATAGAATAAAAATCTGCAGTAAATCCATCTGAGCCAAGAATTTGCCCATTTTCCGTCCATTTTAGAGATATACCGTATTAATTAATTGTAGTCAGACTTTCACATGATTTTCTTTCGTCTTGACTATATAATACATTTGTTTTGAGTTTCTTGAATATCTTTAACATCAAGCTGAGTAATTCTAATTTTGCACAATTTAATACAAAGCTATTTTTGAGCTACTAAGACAGTATCGTCCAATCTTTCTGACACATTGGGCCATTGAGAATGTTTTCTTGGAGCCGAGGGACGAAGCATGAAATAAAAGTAGGCCATTTACCTTTTTTCAACATAAATGCACAAACAATTGCTGGAGCTCTGGCGGGTCATTTAAAATCAGTCCGCGGGTGACATGTTGGACAGTACTGTATTAAGATATCTGTTTGGTGTGATATATGTTTCCTATCATTTTAAATAATTTATTTTAAAACCCTTTCGTGCCTTTTCTCCTAACTCATACCATCTAATATTGGATCTTAATATAACACCTATGTAATTTGTTCTAGATTCCGCTAATTCCAGAATCTTTTTCTAAATTTTGTAGAGTTTACCCAAAAATATAATCTGACAAACCGCTATGAATTGCTTTTTTTTCCTGTTGAATTCTTTTCAATTTTTCCCGTCTCTCTTTCGCTTTCCAAAAGAAAAATCCATAATTTTGAATCATATTTAGTAATTTTTAAAATTTCAAATTACATTTGATCATCACAAGAGATATTAACACGGAGAAAACTCTCTTTATTTTCCCCTATTATTTATTTGCAGTGTAAGTTATTCACTTTATGAAAGTTAAATTTCCAAAATCCTTTTCCCCTTGGACACTGAGGAAAAGTCACACTCAAAATAATAGCTGAATGATCAGTCCTATACCTTGGTAAGGTAAGTGCATAAGATATATTTACATAAATATCATTAGATAAAAGACAATAATATAGTGTACATTGTTTCAGGGGACATTTGTGCCTCCATATATACATCATTAAATCTTGAGGAATTTCTTCAGAGGTCGACTAATTCCAGTCTTTTTTCAGGCCTTGGAAAGCAGGTATCAGTTGTTCATAATTATGACGTAAAATTTCACAAGTATCAAAATCTATGTCTTGAACATTATTCCAACAGATGCACGTAATAACAGATGAGTTCTCAAGTACTCAAGTTTCTTTTAGATTTCTTTAAAAAAATTCTTAGTCTTATCACATTGGTATCCACATCAATTCACAAGGGTTGTTCTATTTCCATTAGTTGTAATATTTAAAATAATAAATATCCTGACTGTCACATCTCTTTCTGTGGATCGCAATTTAAAAATAATTTCTAAAGTATATTGAAACGCCAGCACTATTTTTAGTTGCATCTCAATATTTAGCAACTCAATATATTTCATCGGTCTTTATTCTGTGAGTTTCTTGCATATATACATAGAAGCATTCTTGTTTTAGTCAACGGAAATAACCCTTCGCTTAAAGACTGAACCTTGTAGGCCTCAAATATTCATAAATAAGGTTTCTTTTTATGTCATTATCCATTAAACAGCAGAAATTTTACATGTTCATGTTTTTGTGCTGGAATATATGATGTAAGTGTCACCTCGAATTTATCATGCGCGTGGCATTCACATTCACACAAAATACAAACATTTGTCACAAAACCATTCATCGTGTTACAGTATATACTGTAGATTTGGTCCCCAATAAACAACAAGGGAAATGAATCCATATAACTAATTATGCCTCTCCGACAGAGCTTTCCGGAGCTAAATCAATTTAGCACATCAAGAGTGACATACAATAAAGCTATACATTTGAATTGACATATACTCTCTAATGAAGTTCATAACTAGTTTAAAGATTCTTCCAGTCATTAATCAATAGCTACTACATGGTGGGATTACATGAAACGTTTCACTTCTATTAAAGTTTACATGTAAATCATAAGCCATTGTATTATCAGAACATTTTAGCACGAGCATCGAACTCAAGCTAAAATTAACGATATCTGTTGATTCCTGGAGGTCGTCTGGTCCATTAATTTTACCCCCAAGAACGACTAAAACTGAGAAACTTCTTTTTTTGTAACATTCTGTTGAACAATATATATGTTAATGGATGATGGATAGATAAATTTATTGATGCATTAGGTTATAACGGCACACCAGCACAATAATGTATATTTGATTCGATGTAAAAAATATACAAAATGCTTTAGGAAGATAAACCCTTTCAAACAAGGTAAACATGAAATCTACTGTAAAAAAGACTCGAATTAAAGACTTTATAAATCTGTGAAATGTATATAAACTAAATAAAAATATAAAATCATTTGAACAAAATTTAACGAGTCATGTTTTACTTTCAGCTTAAGTTGAAACTTTAACTTTTAAAAAATATGTGGTTGATCTGGTTTCAACCATATCTTGGCTTATTTTTTTATTTTGTGTCATCCCGTATTTTCGTAAGTTTCAACGTTTAGTGGTTCAGCTTTCTTATATCTTCTATTACGACTTTGGGGTCCTAAATTAAGCAACATAAAAAGATCGCAAACCATCAAAGTTAGTAAAATGCAACAAATAATGTTTGTCTATTGAATACAATATGAAAATTTAAAAAGAACTAACCGTGTTGTAAAATAAATCATAAGTAGTCCTAAACGTTCACTCACAAGTCCAATAGTATATTTTATTATTTATAAATTATGAATTAATTACAATTTTGAAAGTGCTGATGTGCCAGTTTTCTTCAATTTGCTAATATGCCAGCAGTCCGGATGTATCACAATTATAATTCTAAATTTTTTTTGAATGAATAAAACAAATTTTAAAAATGTAATTTAGTCCTTAATTCAATAAGCATTTTGTGATTCCAATGAATAATTTAGATAAATAAAACTTTTCAATATTAACTGAAGCACAAATAAAACTGATTCTTCTGAAGACTTATGTTAAGAGAAGAATGAAATAATTTTGTTTACACTAAACTATATGAAAACCTAAGACACAATAAGAGAACATGGACTTACCCCATCAAATTCATAAACCAGATTCCTTTCTAGAAAGTTCTAAAGTCAGAATCAAGGCAATATCTAGAACACAAACCAAGGAAATATGTTTACCCTACATGACATAAGGCATGTAGGCCCAATCTTATACTCTCAATTCTGGACACCGATGAATCACACAATACCAATTAAATATACATAACACATCCATCGATCTTTCTTTATGGACACTACATTTTTAAATTTAACAAATAAAAAACCTAATTTGATTTTCTTTATTAATATAATTATTTTCGCTTATTAGGTGCCTATTTTAAAAAGACAATCTTGAATACACTTTTTGTGCTACCTACATCAATATTTATGAAACTGATTGGCATATGAATATTAAACATTGTACACCGTTGTATCAATGGTATCACTAACATAGTTTGTTTCCATATAATAGGGTCTTTATTGTTTATTTTCAAAAATGTTTTATCGCTGTCGGTGCAAACTATCTCTTAAAAATCGAAATAAATTTCGAACGAATTTATTTTCATTATATCTCTCAATTTTATATAATCTCTTATGCAATGTGCTGAATGAATTAGCTTGTTAACAAAATATAGGAAATAAATTAAATATCTTAGCAAATATACTTAATGACACAGTCTGTTAGCAAATATAGGGAGTGACCCAATCTCTTTGCAAATATACGAAAAGGTATGTCTCAGCGAATACATGACATGACACAATCTTTAGGATATACACGGAAGAAGTCATGCTGTTATCAATTATACGAAAATGACTCGGTCTCTTAACAAATCTTATCATATATGCAGATGACTCTATGTCTTAGCAAACAACGAACAAATCAATATTTTAGCAAATACACGGAATAAGTCAATTGCTCAGCAAAAATACGAAATAACGTAATCTGTTAGCAAATATATGGAGTGACACAAACTATTAGCAAATATATGAAATGACTCAATCTCTTGGCAAATATACGAAATGACTCAGTCTCTTAGGAAATATACGCAATGACACAATCTCTTAGCAAATACATGGAATAAGTAAATCTCTTGGTAATGTTACAACTCTGTAGTTGAAGCATATGTGTGTTAAGGAATGATTTCTGTATAAATCATTATATTTCATTTTTGTTTCATTAAATTTAATTATTATTATGATTATGTTAGCGTGGGTCTAATATGTTGTTAGAAACATCATGTTTAATTAACTCGTTGATGTGACTCATGGAAGCACGAGCTATGGAAGCACGAGCTGTGTATGATGGTAAATTCGTCGCAAGAAAACATTCAGGATAGCTATGAAAACGATTGGCTGATACTTGGTCAGGCTTACCTAATGTCCAGACGCATTGCGAAAATACACGTGTCCTCCGTGCGTGTGTAAATGAAACGAAGTATTAGTTTCTTTTATATGCTTAGTTATTTGTAAGAAAGTTCAGACACAGTCACAATCAGAGTAAAGGACAGAGTCGTAGCCTATTGTAAGATCTTAGAGTCACACAGCTTCAATCACCTTAGAAAAAGGTATTTTTGTGCTAGAATTTTTCTCTTCGAGTGTCTACGAAGAACGACATGTGTTTTGTTAGTGGAGCTAATTGTACTTCGTCTTTCTAAATAATTTTTATACTGGAGAACAACACTGCTGGCTTGGACAAAGACATTTTCTGAAAAATTTTCTAAATTGTAACGGAACAATACAAACTGCTTCACTGTGTAAATTCTGGATTTTTGTGTTAGCCTTCGTCTGACGTAATCATCTTTAATCTTGGACCGTTACTGAACTTCAGTCTGTGTTAATTTAGAACTGTTCACATGACTTTTGTTTTATATCCATATAGCAAACAATTTGGATCCTTTTCGTAAATCGTAGTTATTGTTTCCCATATTAACAGTTTTCTATATTTTCTAGGGAAATAAATTATTTTTGTTAAAATTTACAAAGCATGTCTTCACTCTTTCTTTGTCGTACTTTGAACGAGCCGATACGTAACAGTAAATATACGAAACAGTTCACTCTCTTAGCAAATATTCAAAATAAGTCAATCTCTAAGCAAATATACCGATTATGTCAATCTCTCAGCATATGTACGGAATAAGTCAGTTCCTTAGAAAATGATTGGTATTTCCATATCACAAATTCCCATATTCGAACTACTTAGGTTTATTCGTTGAAGTACACGCATATATATTTTTGAATGCAGTTAATCTAACTTGCTAAAATATTTAGAATGCGTTGATAGAGGATTCATGTAATAAATATTTAGAAAACTTAAACAAGAGCACTTGTAAAAATATTTAAAAAGCATAAAAGAGTGTATGTAGAAAATAGAAGAAAGAAACATCGCATTCAAGATTTGCTCTAAAACGGGGTAATAATTAATATGTTGTGTCTTATGAATACGTCTCAGTATTGCTTCCTCAAAGTAAACCTCAATCACATCAAACTCGTTTTTCGGCCAACTCAGAATAAAATGCTTTAGTTTTGTACATATAAGCATATTTAGTTGAATCAATCAATCGATGTTGGATTGAAAAAGACATTTAACAGTTCAGTGAACAATATATGATAGCTTACTGTAACAATTAAAACAAACTTTAAGGGAGAAAAGAAATCAACTCCAGAATTCGACATTAAAGGCTAATCTTTTTGACACATTACTTGAAAAGGAAGCGTTACCAGATATTCATTTTTGTACATACGTGTCCTTTTTCGATAGTTTTATACCCCAAATAGATGTGTCTAGCGTGAGTCATGAGATCTAATGAGGTGATATGAACGTTAACTAGAGAGATGACCATAGACTACGTCACTATGTGCCCTAGTAACATACAGCCTACAGCATTTGGCTTGAATTTGACACAAGATTAACGAAGTAAGGAAATTACCAGACAACACTGACAACAATCACGACGGTCTCGTGCAGATGTTTTAAAATTTAAGAGTTGTCACTATTTGCACATTTTTTTTTCAAAAATGTAATTTTAACTCTCAGAGGATAGAAAAGTTACAAGCATAAAGATGAGAAAGGAAGTTGCTTAACTTTAGAATATTAATTGAACTAGATACGCTTCTCCCAAGGCAGTTAAGAAAATTGAAATAAACTACATTTATATACTTTTGACGTTTTTATATTTTCTGCTATTCAAAATGTTTTCTTTTTATAAACCTTACAATAATCATATGGTGCATTGTGATTGTATGTGTGTGTGTGTGTGTGTGTGTGTGTGTGTGTGTGTGTGTGTGAGAGAGAGAGAGTAGTGGAGGAAGAGGAAAGATGAAGGAATTAGAAACAGGGGAAGAGATGGGGAGGGAGAGAAAAAAGGGAGAGGGGAAGGCAAAGAAGGGGAGGGAAAGAGGGGAGGGAGAAAGAGGTGGGAGTGAAAGAGGGGAGAGGGAAAGGGAGAGAGGGAAAGGGAGCAAGAGGAAGGGAGAGAGGGGAAGGAGGAGGGAGAGAGGTTGTTTTGATTCTATGTCTGGCTTCTGACGTATCATTTTCAATGCGATGTTGAATATACTTCAGTAGAACATAGCTCAAGCACGGTTGACTGAACATCCTGGATTACTCGAATATGTGTTGCAGACACAACAAAATGTGCATTCGTATCTTAAATCTGCTTGACTCGAACTACGAATCTATTTAATTGATTTTGTAGGTACCTCAGAATGTTTAGAGAAACCGAATTTCTATTGTATAATAAAAGCGGTTTTAGTTTTGGCCTGTTAAAGTTTAAATTTGACCTTTTCTGCATTGCTATTTTTTAGTCCTACAAAAATAAAAATAGCTTTTAAGCATCGTACGATGTCTTATTATGACCCAATATTTTCAGTTGTAGAAAAAGACTTTTTTCCACTCCGACTTCATGAAACATCTCGGAATTATTGCATAATTTTTGTGGCATAGGATGTTGTTTTTATTACAGAAGGGACAGATAAGACTGTTGTTTTCTCATTAGCAATGTACATCATTTTTCCCTAAGCAAAAGAGCCATTGTAAATATCAAATTCTTTGCTTGAAAGTCATTATATCATTCGTTGTATGATTCCTGAGAAGGACAAATAATAGTAGTATGAATTCTGAACTGTGAATATGGTTATTCTACACACTGCTAACGTTTACGACGACGTGGCTGTTTGAACTATTCCTATTTTTTGTAACATATGGTTGTATGAACCATACTGATTTCTCTGTATCATATGATTCTGTGAATGTCTGTCTGTATGTCTGTCAGTATATCTGTCTGTCTTTCTGTCTGTCTGTGTGTGTGGTTTGGTTTTCAATGTAGCTTTTACAATTTTTCAGTCATGTCGCTACTATGTCTGCAGTGTGGCAGTTTATAGTGATGTATAGTACTCTTGCATCATGCCACAGAAATGTAACATGATGTCCCACCAAGTCACATCATCCTGACACAAGTCCGACCAGTCCTTACGCTAACCTCTTGAAGCTGAGCGTCAAGCGAGGTAGCTGTTAGTACCATTTTTGTAAGTCTTTGGTATGACTTGACCGGGGATCGAACCACGACCTCCCGCATTTGCGGCAGAATGTATCGATGGATAGATGGACGGATGACAGACAAAAAGATGGACAGAAGAACGCACGGGTGTAGTGTTCTGGATTTGAGGTTAACGATTCAATTCGCTCGTTGATACAGGTGATATACATCAAATTACATATATTGTGATGTGTGGAATTTTGAAAACTCTTAGAAGCTTTGGTTAAAAGGAATTGTATCAAAGTCAACCTAATTAAAGTAGAAAGGGCTAGAGATAGTTAGATGATTATTTTCATTTCATCTCTGAACGTAAAAAGGGAATTCTTTCTAGCTGACGTAACATGACCGAGTCAGATGCTATGGTACAAGAGAATGACATAAGACCCTTTCCCAAAATCGACCGGAAAAGGGCGGGAGCTGGCTATAGATGATTGTTCAAAGTAATGATTAATTACGGCATGATTAGTTGTTTAGTTGTCTTGTCAATCCGAAAATTCTACGAACAGGTTTAGGAAACAGTCTATTCCGATTGGTTAATATGGATTTATGGGTGTTACTCTGTAAGAAATTAAAGGTTTTACTTTAGGAAAATTCTTTAGTCTTCAATCTTACTTGGTAAAAGAGTGGTCGAGACTGCGGGAAGAGCGTGTAAGACGTTATCTCGTGATTTGGCAGTATAGCTGGAGTTTTGTCTCAGCGATGTAGACAAACTTTACATTTGAATTCGTAACAAATACGTTTTGTTACTGAGTAAGGGGCCAGATAGTTGTCTCAGTTAGGAGACGGACTATACGTGAGGTTCGTGGAAACCAATAAAGAAAACGGCAAAAGAAAACAGCTTCCATGGATTCACATGAGAAATCTCTGAACAACCACAGGACCAAAACAAGTTCTACTCAGAAATCTAAGTTCAGAGACGATTGTTAAGTCAGAGTTCGACGGACAAGAGTCCAAGACGAAACAGCTAGACAAAGATCAGCAGAGCAGGGACGAACGGAAGTCTTGATGTCCGCATAAAATAGGTGATGAAGTTTCTCATCGTTGCACTCAAAGGTCACATCTCATTGGCAATGAAGATAGTATATTAACGTGGAAAGTAATTTTACATTTAATGAAATTTTTATTGTCTTTTTATTTGAGTACATGTTAGTACCATTTCTCTTCTTTTGTAACCAAGTCATTGATTTCTTTTCATTTTAAATTCTGTTGATAAACTGATTAAATTTTATATTTCTTCATTGAAAGGGGGCTCGTCGTGTTTATTTCATTCAATATACTTGTTCAGTGATCTGCATTCTTCTTTCTATCTATCCACACTGGGGAAACTACTCCGCGGAGGTCATTCCCTAGCAACGAACCGTATTGAAAGAGGTTGGTGTGTTTTGAACGCCGCCAATTTGTCACATAAGTGGGAGCCTCGTTCCGGGATATTTGAACAGGGGAAAAAAACAGATCTGAGCATATATTGAAAGAAATACAACACAGTATCATTGATAGATTTGTATTTATTAAAAATAAGAAACCACGAGTGTGAATTGAGTCAACACCTATTCTTATATGTTTGAAATCATGCATGATTTGTGAATTTCTTAAATGTTGCATGACGTTGTAAGAAATTAAGATTCCGTACCTGAAATTGCTGAAGCGTGGTTGGTTGTCCGTATCTAAGTAACCCAGAAATAGTTTGCCTTAGTATTCTTGCGAGAAGAGATCATTAAGGAAGTATCCCCAGGGTAATTTGCACATGTGTTGCAGACGATACGAATTTAGGGAGAATTTATAGTTTGGTACTGCCCGAAAGCCGTTTACATTACTTGTGTGATTTTTAAGTAAGTCTGTAGGTAAGACTTTACTGAGTTAGAATATTTGTTGATATTCATAGGGAAGTTGTTTTCTTGAAGGCAGAGAACAAGTTTGGGATAGCTAATCTAGGTAATTGAGTTAGCGACAAGACAGATAGACAAGAATGGCAACATTACAGCAACTTGCGCAAGAATTCAAAGTTCTTGGATCCGAAGAATTAGGTTATGAAGGGACACAGTTATCTGAATTTGTAGAGCGTAGTCTCAAAGCGTACAGAGAACAGCATGCAGCCGAGAAGGAAAGAGAGGCAGCCGAGAAGGAAAGAGAGAAAGAACTTGAGTTAGCTAGACTGCAGGCCGAAAGTGAGAAAGTGAAGACCGAGGATAGGAATCAAGAGAGAGAACACACATTAGCAATGGAAAGACTAAGGATCGAAGTGGAGTCTAGGAGGGGAGAAGAACTGAACGTACAGTTAGGACCCTCGAGCAGAAGAACTGAGGATAGACGTACCGTCCAGATAACCATGCTTATGTTCAATGACAAGGATGAAATTATTGATAACTTTTTAACTTAGTTTGAAAAGTTAGCTTTAAATACATCAAATACCCAAAGAACAGTGGGCTATTAATATGTCGGCATTTTTGCAAGGCGCTGCCAAGGAGGTTTATCATAATTTGGCACCCGCTGAAATAGATGAATATGAAGCTCTCAAGAAAGCATTAATACGGCACTATGAGCTGACAGCTGAAAGTTTCCGTAAACTTTTCAGAGAGTCATCTAAGAAAGCCACAGAGACATACGCGCAATTTCATAATCGTGTACGCGTACTCTTCGATAAGTGGATAAAAATGTCCGGAGCCGAACTTACATACGAAGGCATACGGGAAGAAATTCTAAAGGAACATGTCCTCAACACATACCGTAAAGACCTAATAGTATTTTTAGCGGATCGTGATTTCGCGACCTTAGAAGATACTAGTGTAATGGCCGAGCGATATGAAGCTGCACACTCTCGTCCAGCCACATGGAGTGGCAGGGATCGAACCAGCGTCCCAGATTTTAGGAGAGGTAATGTTTTAACACCTATCAGGCGGAATGGTCAAAATGGTGGAAAGCCAGGGGCTGACAATCCCAGCCGTGATCAGTCCCGGGGCTCAGCTAAGTCCTAAGGGATGGACAAGATAACCTCTGGTAAGAAAGAGGAAGTTGTGTGTTATGGCTGCAACAAACCCGGCCATATTCTTAAAAACTGTAGAAGATACCGTCCCACTGTAAATGTAGTGACCCCAGATACTAGTAAACAGAGTAATCTATTGGAGTGGTCCAATACAGCAACAACTACGGTAAATGGCGTAGAGGTTACTGTGTTGTACGACACTGGCTGTAGTTATCCAGCTTTGGTGGACAGCAAGTTTGTTAAACCTGCTGATTATACAGGTGAGACTGTACAGGTAAAATTTGCAAATAAGAGTAGAGATTCCCTTCCAGTTGTTTATATCAATCTTGATTCGCCCTATGTGAAAGGACGAATTCAAGCAACGTGCTTGTAAGGGTTGTCGCATGATGTTATTTTAGGATGTAGGTATGTATTGCCACCACCTAATCCTAGGACTTGTACACCTGTACAAGTGGGGTCTGTAGAGACTAGGTCTATGAGACGAAGGTCAGGGCCGAAACCGTTGAAACCCTCGACTTCGCCCATAGATAATTTGCTACATGGCGAATTAAGGAAACTTCAAGAGGAAGATTCTACCCTTAATAAGATACGTGGGTATGCAAAGGACAAGTCAGTGCGGAACTTACCCGACGGTGAGGTGGAGTTCGCACTGAAGCGAGGTATCTTGTACCGATACGCTCGAAAGGGGACCGAGAGGTATAAGCAGGTAATTGTACCACGGTCTAAGAGAGATGAAGTACTTAGGCTTGCACATGAAGGTTTACTAGGTAGTAACATGGGTGTGGCTAAGACGCGAGATAGTTTAGTTAGGGAGTTCTATTAGCCAGGTGTGTATGGAGATGTAAGGAGGTTTTGTCTGTCGTGTGACAAGTGTCAACGAGTGGCACCTAAGACCTCACACCACCCAGTGCCGCTAGGAACTACCCCTCTGATTGATGAACCTTTCTCACGGGTGGCTATGGATTTGGTAGGTCCGATAAAGCCCGCAGCGGAAAGTGGCAATCGTTATGTGCTAACGATTGTCGATTATGCTACCCGATACCCGGAGGCCGTTGCTTTAAGGAACATCGATTCAGTTACGGTAGCTGAAGCGTTGTTAGGGGTCTGGTCTAGAATTGGTGTACCAGACGAAATACTAACTGACCAAGGGACTCAGTTTGTTAGCCAGGTGATAGAGGAAGTAAACCGGTTACTTTCTATCAGGCACCTGACTACTACCCCTTATCACCCACAGTGTAACGGTCTTGTGGAGCGTTTCAATGGGACATTGAAACAAGCTCTAGAAAAGTTATGCGAAAATCGACTTAGGGATTGGGATCGATACCTTTCCGCGATACTTTTTGCGTACCGCGAAGTACCCCAAGCTAGTCTTGGATTTTCGCCGTTCGAGCTAGTTTATGAGAGGACAGTGAGAGGACCCATGGCTGTATTGAAGCAGTTGTGGACGGATGAGAAAGCATCCGAAGAGGTAAGAACAACAACATATCAGTACGTTGTTGACCTCCGTAATAAACTGGAGGAAGTTTGTAACTTGGCCCAGAAAAATCTCTGTGATGCAAGGGGACGTCAGGCCAAGTACTACAACAAGAAGGCGAAAGAACGTAAGTTTGAGGTAGGCGACAAAGTGTTGTTATTGTTGCCATTAGAACATAACAAACTCCAAGTGTTTTGGAGAGAGCCGTTCGTTGTAAAGGAGAAGAAGGGTGGACAGAATTATCGCACCAGGGAGGGCGATAAAGAGAAGCTGTACCACGTTAACCTACTTAAACGCTACCGAGAAAGAGTCACCTACTGAGTTCGTGGTTGCTACAGTTGTGACGGAAGAACTCAACGACAACGGAGGAGTGGCGGAAGTACTTCCTAATTGTCCGTTGACGGGGAAGGAAACTTACGTAGACGTCGTCCTTGACGTAACGTTAACGTCAGACCAACGTGACGAGGTGGAGGAGATACTTCACGATTACGAAGACATTCTGACGGAGAAACCAGGTATGACGGATTTGGAGGAGTTCAGTTTGAAGCTATTAGATGAAACACCAGTAAAACTGAGACCCTATCCACTTCCACATGCGAAGTTAGAAACCGTGAGGAAAGAAATTCGAACTATGCTGCAATTAGGGGTCATTGAACCAGCGGAATCGGCGTATAGTTAACCGGTTGTTTTAGTGCAGAAGAAGGATGGCGATCACCGGTTTTGTATTGATTACAGGAAGCTAAATAGGATCACAGAATTTCAAGTAGAAATGTTACCAGATCCTGAAAATATATCTGCCGGAGTGACGAACGCAAAATACTTCTCGAAAATAGACCTGTCGAAAGGGTATTGGCAAATTCCTGTACGAAAAGGAGACCGTCCGAAACTTGCTTTCGCAACACCAGATGGAACATACCAATGGGTAGTTATGCCGTTCGGGGTCCAGAACGCACCCAGTGTCTTTACCCGAATGATGAGGAAACTTTTAGAACCTCTAACAGGGAGCGGAGTCTCTAATTTTATGGATGATTTATTGTTAGCGTCTGCTACTTGGGAGGAATACGTAATTCTGTTGAGAAAGGTTTTGGAACGACTTAAACAGGCAGGGCTCAACGCCCGACCCTCCAAATGCCATATCGGATTTCGTAAATTGACGTATCTAGGACACACCCTTCATGAAGATACATTAACCCCAGACAGTACGAAGGTTGAGCAGCTTCGGAATGCCGCACGTCCAACTACAAAGACGGAAGTTCGTTCATTTCTAGGTCTTGCAGGTTATTATCGGAAATATGTTGCCAATTTCAGTGCTATTGCTAGCCCGTTCACCGACTTGACAAGAAAGAAATCTCCGACTAAAGTTGTTTGGACAGACGCTTGTGAGAGGGCCTTTCAAACGTTGAAAGATAGACTGACGTCAGACGCCATTGTTAAGCTACCAGACGTGACAAAGGACTTTGAGTTACGTACAGACGCTTCTGACAGAAGTCTTGGTGCAGTTTTACTGCAAGAACATGATGAGGATTTATTTCCTGTGGCATACGCGGGTAGGAAACTTAATACCGCTAAGCGTAATTATTCAGTCACTGAGAAGGAATGACTAGCGATTGTCTTTAGGATTGATAAGTTTCAGCGTTATCTGTATGGGTGAAAGTTTATTCTAGAAACCGATCATCAACCTTTAGCGTATCTTGCACAGGCTAAATTGACTAATGGGCGTTTAATGAGGTGGTCATTGTTTCTACAACAATATCAAGTCCAGTTACGTTACATTCGTGGAAACTCAAATATGGGGGCAGATTGCATGAGTCGGTTACTTGAGTCTGAGGTGAAGGGGTCACTTCAGGACATGTAAACATTAAATCAAACTGCAACTTCAAAATTCGATGAGCAAAATCAAAGATTTTACTCTTAAAAGGGGGCCTATGTGATGTGTCGAATTCTGGAAACTCTTAGAAGCTTTGGTTAAAGGAATTGTATCAAAGTCATCTTAATTAAAGTATAAAGGGCTAGAGATAGTTAGATGATTATTTTCATTTCATCTCTGAACGTCAAAAGGGAATTCGTTCTAGCTGACGTAACATGACCGAGTCAGATGTTATGGTACAAGAGAATGACATAAGACCCTTTCCCAAAATCGACCGGAAAAGGGCGGGAGCTGGCTATAGATGATTGTTCAAAGTAATGAATAATTACGGCATGAGTAGTTGTTTAGTTGTCTTGTCAATCCAAAAATTCTACGAACAGGTTTAGGAAACAGTCTATTCCGATTGGTTAATATGGATTTATGGGTGTTACTCTGTAAGAAATTAAAGGTTTTACTTTAGGAAAATTCTTTAGTCTTCAATCTTACTTGGAAAAAGAGTGGTCGAGTCTCCGGGATTTGGCAGTATAGCTGGAGTTTTGTCTCAGAGAAGTAGACAAACTCTACATTTGAATTCGTAACAAATACGTATTGTTATTGAGTAAGGGGCCAGATAGTTGTCTCAGTTAGGAGACGGACTATACGTGAGGTTCCTGGAAACCAATAAAGAAAACGGCAAAAAGAAAACAGCTTCCATGGATTCACATGAGAAATCCATGAACAACCACAGGACCAAAACAAGTTCTACGCAGAAATCTAAGTCCAGAGACGATTGTTAAGTCAGAGTTCGACGGACAAGAGTCCAAGACGAAACAGCTAGATAAAGATCGGCAGAGCAGGGACGAACGGAAGTCTTGATGTCCGCATAAAATAGGTGATGAAGTCTCTCATCGTTGCACTCAAAGGTCACATCTCATTGGCAATGAAAATAGTATATTAACGTGGAAAGTAATTTTACATTTAACGAAATTTTATTGTCTTTTTATTTGAGTACATGTTAGTACCATTTTCCTTCTTTTGTAACCAAGTCATTGATTTCTTTTCATTTTAAATTCTGTTGATAAACTGATTAAATTTTATATTTCTTCATTGAAAAAGGGCTCGTCGTGTTTATTTTATTCAATATACTTGTTCAGTGATCTGCATTCTTCATTCTATCTATCCACACTGGGTAAACTATACCGCGGAGGTCATTCCCTAGCAACGAACCGTAGTGAGAGAGGTTGGTGTGTTTTGAACGCCGCCAATTTGTTATATATATATATATATATATATATATATATATATATATATATATATATATATATATATATATATAGATGCAATAAACTGACGACGAACAGTACGAAACTAGTAACTAACTAGCCTAAGCGCTTTCGACTCTTAATGAGTCTTTTTCAAAGGCAAATACAAAACATAGTTACGACAAACAAATAAACACAAAAACGTTGCGTTTGTAAACCTCTACATTTCTATCTTCACATGTGAAGATAGAAATGTAGAGGTTTACAAACGCAACGTTTTTGTGTTTATTTGTTTGTCGTAACTATGTTTTGTATTTGCCTTTGAAAAAGACTCATTAAGAGTCGAAAGCGCTTAGGCTAGTTAGTTACTAGTTTCGTACTGTTCGTCGTCAGTTTATTGCATCTATTTTAATTAATCCCTGACAAACGTGATCCCTTGGTGGATCCAGTACGCTTGAGAGGGTTGTTATTCGCCATATGATTTGTATTCTTTATATATATATATATATATATATGTATGTATGTATATATATATATATATATATATATATATATATATATATATATATATATATATATATATATATATATATATATATATATATATATATATAAAGGAAACAAAGCTTGCCTAGTTTTCTTTCAATGAAAAATGCATATATCTACTGGTATATCATTGATATAGCGTACGTATTATACGTATATTTTATTTATATCACATACATACGTATCTTGCTACGATGTGAGAGAGAGAGAGAGAGACAGAGAGAGAGAGAGACAGAGAGAGAGAGACAGAGAGAGAGACAGAGGGGTGGGTGGGTGGGCAAGCATTAGGCGTTTGGAATTTTCATATTTAGTTCATAATCATCAATTTCTAGTACCTTATGTCTACAGAAACAATAACAATAACAACAAAGCAGTAAAATATTGCGTGAGCCCTGTAACCAAGACTATTGTAACCTTGTGTTATTGATTATATTAACACTGTAGATACATTTTAAGGGAACTGTACACGAACCATCATGAGAAACCATATTTCTTGTACGTTATTCCATGTAATTTCAGTTTCAAGGATTTTATTAGGTACAGATGATTTTTCTCTCACTCCAGATTACTGCGTATTTTGTGCCTTGTACATCAGAGGGGAAAGTGAAAGGAAAAAAGAAAGGACTGCGATAAAATTTGTGTACCATGTTAAATTTATTAGACAATGGAGATAATTTTTTCTTTTTATCGTTATTTGCATATTTCACTAATTATTAATGAGTGGAAACTTATCACTGATCGTACAGAATCGACAGCACTTATTCAAGAATGTTTATACCTTAGAATTATGGCGTCAAGAACGGATTACAATTTGATATACCAATAGTATTGGTAAATCAAAAAACGTTTTATGCCAACTCTTTAAAAACATGTTATTTTTAGTGTATGTATGTATGTATGTATGTATGTATGTATGTATGTATGTATGTATGTATGTATGTATGTATGTATGTATGTATGTATGTATGTATGTATGTATGTATGTATGTATGTATGTATGTACGTATGTATGCACGTATGTATGTATGTATGTATGTATGTATGTATGTATGTATGTATGTATGTATGTATGTATGTATGTATGTGTGTGTATGTACGTACGTACGTCTGTCTGTCTGTCTGTCTGTCTGTCTGTATGTATGTATGTATGTATGTATGTATGTATGTATGTATGTATGTATGTATGTATGTATGTATGTATGTATGTATGTTTATCTTTCCATGTCTAACTGAGCATGGACCAGTTTCTTCCCCTGTAAGAAGGCACAAAGATTAAATTAATTAAAATATCTTATCTCTCTTCCTTACAAAAAAACAAGAACAGTGGAGAGCCGGCAGATTTATAGTTGGGATTGGTACTGTAAGCAACACTGGTTTTGGCTTTTTGTGTCCTTCAAACCCGAATATATATATATATATATATATATATATATATATATATATATATATATATATATATATATATATATATAAAGAATACAAATCATATGGCGAATAACAACCCTCTCAAGCGTACTGGATCCACCAAGGGATCACGTTTGTCAGGGATTAATTAAAATAGATGCAATAAACTGACGACGAACAGTACGAAACTAGTAACTAACTAGCCTAAGCGCTTTCGACTCTTAATGAGTCTTTTTCAAAGGCAAATACAAAACATAGTTAGGACAAACAAATAAACACAAAAACGTTGCGTTTGTAAACCTCTACATTTCTATCTTCACATGTGCTAAAACTATAAATACAACCAGCTTGTATAGACTAGTTGCGGAAACTGAAAACGTTGTATAATTCCCTAAAAGTCTACAGGCCAAAGCGACATCTATTTTTATTTTGTGTACATATGTAACGGAGATTATATCCCGGATATTTGGTTCTATACCGGTTATTCTTATAGTAAAAATTGAAGGATAAGAAGATTTAGAAAATGTTAAATTCTACTAGTGCATAGTTTTCATTTTCTAGTCTTCTTGGTTTAGACCGCTTGGTTTCAATGTTCTAAGGCGGCGTATCCAGTATGATTCCTTTTCCTTCCTGGTTTCGGAACTCCAGCTGTGGTTGTTGGCAATAGCGATAAGTATTATATCACTGAAAGTGTGGCCAGGGGAGGAGAAGTGTTCTGCGACCGGGCTTCTGTACAGCTTTTTTGTCATCCAATCAGATCTATGAAGGTTTATCCTTATGTGTAGCTTTTCAGTTTCTCCCACGTACTGAAGGCCACAGATCTTACATGTGATGAGATAAATCACATTCTCTGTTTTGCACGTTTTGTTTGGACCATGTATGTTTAGTTTTTCTTTAGTCACTGTGCTAGTGAATGTCTTGGTCTCTATCATATGTTGACAGGTTTTGCATCTTTTATCGCGACAGGGTCCAGATTGACTAGGTTGGTTTTGACTAGCGATTGTTGTTAGCTTGGCCCTGACTAGGATGTCCTTTAGGTTTTTTGGTCTCCGGTAAGCTACTACAGGTTTGTTCGGAAGTATTAGGTTTAGTATGTCTGACGATTGCACGGTTGGCCAGTGGTTTGCGATGATTTTACCTACTTTGGGATTGTCTGGGTGATAGGTCAGAATAAATGGTATCCTATCAACCTTTTCTTTCTGTCCATATCTGAGTAGGTCATCACGGTTTGTTTGTTTGGCCCTTTGGATTGCCTCCGCAATCAGGTCTTTGTCGTAGCCTCGGTAAATTAAATGTTTAGCCAGCTCTTCAGACCTTTCTAGGAATCTTTCATCGTCGGAGCAAATTCTGCGTATCCTCAGTGCCTGGCTATATGGAATGTTCTTAATGCAGTGTTTTGGATGACAGCTGGTTGGGAGAAGATACTGGTGTTTGTCGGTTGGTTTCGAGTAGATGTCTGTGTGTAATTTGTTTTCCACCAGTCTGGTTGTTGTGTCCAGGAAAATATAGTTTGAGTTGGAAATTTCTGCCGTGAATTTTATTGAAGGATGGAAGTTGTTTGCCTTTGAAATGAAGTCATCCAGACTTTCTCTTCCATACTGCCACTTCATTTCTATATCATCGATAAAGCGTACCCACTGGTATGGTGTACGCCCAACCGATGCTAAGAGCTTTCCCTCAAGTTTTCCCATGAAAATGTTAGCTTACGAAGGGGCCATTTTAGTACCCATTGCAGTTCCATTGATTTGTAGGTAGTTTTCTTCATTAAATTCAAAGTTGATGAGTTTTAGGACAAGCTCCAGGAGTTGGATTAAGAAGTGTGTGGGTGGATTGTTTACAGTTCTTGTTTCCCATGCTTCGCTACATGCCTGTAACCCTTCGTTGTGCGGTATGTTGGTGTACAAAGATGTGACGTCTAAGGAAGCAAGTAATGTATCTGGCAGTAATGGTTCACTAGCTTTGCTTTTTATGAGATAATCTGTCGTGTCTTGAAGATATGATGGTAATTTGTGGACATGTGGTCTCATAAAATGATCTAAATATTCTGATATCCTTTCTGTGGGGTGCCCGTTACCTGAGATTATAGGTCTGCCAGGGTTTCCTTGTTTGTGGATTTTGGGTAGAAGATAAAATCTACCTGCTCTTGGGTTTTCTGGGCTTAAGTAGTTTTTGGTTTGCTGGTCTATGTGTCCGCTTTGGTACGCCTCGTCAATAACATTAGTGATGATTTTTGCATATTCCAGCGTTGGATCATGGTCCAGTTTTTGGTAGAACCTAGCGTCACTTAGTTGTCTACTTGCTTCACTAATGTAGTCTTCCCTATTCATAACGACAACAGCGGAACCCTTATCTGCAGGCTTAATTATTATGTCTCTTCTGTGATATAGAAATGAAGTGGCAGTATGGAAGAGAAAGTCTGGATGACTTCATTTCAAAGGCAAACAACTTCCATCCTTCAATAAAATTCACGGCAGAAATTTCCAACTCAAACTATGTTTTCCTGGACACAACAACCAGACTGGTGGAAAACAAATTACACACAGACATCTACTCGAAACCAACCGACAAACACCAGTATCTTCTCCCAACCAGCTGTCATCCAAAACACTGCATTAAGAACATTCCATATAGCCAGGCACTGAGGATACGCAGAATTTGCTCCGACGATGAAAGATTCCTAGAAAGGTCTGAAGAGCTGGCTAAACATTTAATTTACCGAGGCTACGACAAAGACCTGATTGCGGAGGCAATCCAAAGGGCCAAACAAACAAACCGTGATGACCTACTCAGATATGGACAGAAAGAAAAGGTTGATAGGATACCATTTATTCTGACCTATCACCCAGACAATCCCAAAGTAGGTAAAATCATCGCAAACCACTGGCCAACCGTGCAATCGTCAGACATACTAAACCTAATACTTCCGAACAAACCTGTAGTAGCTTACCGGAGACCAAAAAACCTAAAGGACATCCTAGTCAGGGCCAAGCTAACAACAATCGCTAGTCAAAACCAACCTAGTCAATCTGGACCCTGTCGCGATAAAAGATGCAAAACCTATCAACATATGATAGAGACCAAGACATTCACTAGCACAGTGACTAAAGAAAAACTAAACATACATGGTCCAAACAAAACGTGCAAAACAGAGAATGTGATTTATCTCATCACATGTAAGATCTGTGGCCTTCAGTACGTGGGAGAAACTGAAAAGCTACACATAAGGATAAACCTTCATAGATCTGATTGGATGACAAAAAAGCTGTACAGAAGCCCGGTCGCAGAACACTTCTCCTCCCCTGGCCACACTTTCAGTGATATAATACTTATCGCTATTGCCAACAACCACAGCTGGAGTTCCGAAACCAGGAAGGAAAAGGAATCATACTGGATACGCCGCCTTAGAACATTGAAACCAAGCGGTCTAAACCAAGAAGACTAGAAAATGAAAACTATGCACTAGTAGAATTTAACATTTTCTAAATCTTCTTATCCTTCAATTTTTACTATAAGAATAACCGGTATAGAACCAAATATCCGGGATATAATCTCCGTTACATATGTACACAAAATAAAAATAGATGTCGCTTTGGCCTGTAGACTTTTAGGGAATTATACAA